>CAIGRK010016806.1:0-11137 GCA_903798315.1 Fraxinus greggii | reverse complement strand
TCCAAGGAGAGTAAGAGAAATCTCCGAGGAAGAGATCATCCGGAACAATGCTATACATCAACGGCCTCATCATCGGTATCGCAGAGGAGAGAGAACCATTGCGCGGCTAACTGCAGAAGTGGCACGCATGGCCACTAACATGAGGGACCTTGCATCCCAGAATGTAGCCATGCAGGAGCTTCTCATGCAGATACAAAACCAAGGTGGCTTCCAAGTCCATCAGAATCCTGCAAGGTCGAGCCGGAGAGCTGAAGCAGAATCGAGCCGACGAACTCATCAAAGTCCCCAAAGAGAGGACCTAGTTGAAAGGGAGGTGGGAATAGACACTTCGCACTATACCACCGCCCCAGTCGATAACACTCCAGCTGGGGAAGACAACTTTTCCCCGGATTACAAAGAGCGGCCTCAGAGGCCTGTAAGTGTGTTTGACAGGATCAGACGAGCACCTAGAAATAGGGATCAGTCCGCCCATCAAACAACTCGTTAGCAAGAGTGCGCTAGAGCCAAGTTCAAGCTCTTCCACCTAGGAATAGGGGAGAAAGGCGAAGCTTGGTAGACTGGGAGAACCGAGGAGCATCACAGCAGCCACCTCGCCTTTTGGCAGATGGAAATGAGTCTGACGAGCCATGTCGGTCTTACGAGGTGGACGACAATGACGATAACCTCCCATTCTCTAGGGAACTCCATAGCTTTCCGCTGCCACAGAACTTTGTTCTTCCCAAAATTCCAAAATACAAAGGGAGGGGTATCCCTGAGAAATACCTCAACAAATACAAAACACATATGAGTCTACGAGGCACTACGCCCACATTAAAATGCAAGGCTTTTCACTTAACACTTAGCGGCGTGACTGAAGTATGGTACAACATGTTGGCACCTTTTAGCATCAGGAGCTGACCAAACCTCAAAAAGGCATTCTTGGACCAGTACTTGTCAAGGAAAGAGGGGGAGGTGCCCATCCAGTGCCTTCAGGATATGAGGCAGGCAGCAAGGAAAACTCTGAAAAGTTACCATGCCCGTTTCACCGATGAGATAACCTATTGCAAACAAGTCACGGACAAGGAGACCCTCTCAATTCTTAAGGAAGGATTGAATATGAACACACTGTTTTGGAAGGATGTCCGAAGTAAAAACTCCTTCACTTGTAACGAACTAGTAGAGATGATGAAAGTCGAAATTGTCAAAGAAGAAATGATTGACCATCGAAACCGGGCAGCGCAGGGACTCCCTCCACCTCAGAGGTAGATTGGCAGAAGGCTCACTTCGCAGATCGTAAGCCAACATTGGACCCAGGCCAGACACACAGTGGCTCTTACTTCGTTACAGGCATTGGCTATAGCCACTTTGAATGTGATGTCGACATTGGCATAAAAAACACTGGACCCAACAATAACACTGCGACCAGAAACCTCGGGATACCCTCAACCTCTTGGAATAGAAGAAGAGAGGGAGGGCCAAGGAGTAGGCCTCGGGAGGCATCGCAGCTATATTGCATGTTTCACAACTCTATGGCCATGACATGAGTGAATACCGGGATGCTGCGAGGTCCATTAGAAGCAACCCCAGTGACGCCGGGAGAACCGCCATCAAGGCGAAATCCCAAGGCAAGATTCACCAAGGAGGAAAACGAGGTGACATTCACCTCTGACTAATAGAAACGAAGACAGGGAAAGATCCAGAAGCGGACAGCTGTCCAGGAGGACTGAACCGCCGCCAATGAGCATCAGCCCATTCGATAAATTGACACCATTATTGTAGGGCCACACGTAGGAGGCAAGTCCAGAAATGCATAAAGGAACTACACCAGCGAGGCTAATGACCCACCTATGGCCAGCTACATAGTGAGCCAGTCCCAAAGAACCAAGTCAGTGGAGCTCATTACATTCACCCAGGAGGATACGATAGGCGTACACTATCCCCATTGTGACGAACTAGTGGTGAGAGCTGTGGTGGCTCGAAATGGATGAAAACGCATGTTAGTAGACAATGGGAGTTCGGTCAATATTTTATTTGGCTCTGCTTGTGACAAAATGTCGGTAGACCATGAGCTCACCCCATGGCATCTCCATTATATGGGTTTACTGGGGACATCATCGTCCCAAGGGAAAAAATCACCCTAGCTATTGAAATGGGAACCACGCCTCTAGTAGCTCACCACTTCATGGAATTTTTGGTGGTAGATCGACAGTCCACGTACCATGAAGGAAGGCCATCTTTGAAGGAACTATGGGCAGTCATGTCCATCATTCACCTATGAATGAAATTCCCCACTGAACGAGGAACAGCTATGGTTCGAGGTGATCAAATGGGCTCAACAGAGTGCTATCTTAATTACCTGAGAAAGGCCGAGCCGTCGGGAGTTAATATGGTGTTTCTTGATGTTGAAATGTCCGAAGCCCCTGAAAAAGGGGATATCGAAATGGTAGAGGCTGTAGGGAAGAACCGACTTGAAAAGGTCACACTGGACGAGCTAGACCCCTGCATCTTCGAATTTAAATCACAAGCCGCTCCAATGGAGGAGCTGGAAAGCTTCCTAGTGGACTACCAAGATGCTTCCAAGGTTTTGCAGGTGGGAAAAGATTTGGAAGAAGGAAGGAAGGAAGAACTGAAGGACTTCATCTGCAAAAATTTAGATGTCTTCACATGGAAGCACGAGGATATGATCGAAATAGACACACTGGTCAGTTTCCATCATCTACAAATAGATCCAAGCCAAACCCCGTACAGGCAGAAGAGAAGAACCTTGAATGCGAAAAGATAAAAGGCCCTGAAGGAAGAGGTGGGAAAATTGATCAGCAATGACTTCATTAGGGAGACCATCTATCCGAAGTGGATATCTAGTCCCGTGCTGGTAAAGAAGCACAATGGTAAGTGGAGAGTGTGCATTGACTTCTCCAATCTTAATCAGACATGCCCGAAGGACAGTTTTCCACTTCCTGGAATTGACCGTTGGTAGACTCGACAGCTAGACACAAGCTGCTAAGCTTCATGGATGCTTATTCAGACTACAAACAGATCCCTGAATCCAGGAGATGAAGACAACATCTCCTTTATCATGGACAGAGGACTGTATTGCTACAAAGTGATGCCCTTTGGGCTGAAAACTACTGGAGCCACATATCAAAGGTTAGTAAACAAAACGTTTGCCGATTAGCTCAGTAAAATGATATAAGTCTATGTTGACGAAATGCTTGTTAAGAGCCTCCGAGCTGAGGAGCATGTAAAACACCTAGGTGAAGGAGATTCTGAGGAGATACCGGATGAGGTTGAACCCTCTCAAGTGTGCGTTTGACATGGTATCTGGTAAATTCCTAAGATACATCGTAAATCAAAGAGGAATTGAGGCAAACCTGGAGAAGATCAAGGCATTGGTCAAAATGGGGTCACCTTAGAAACCAAAAGAAGTGCAACGGTTCATTAGCTGGGTGGCCGCACTCAATCGCTTCATATTCAAAGCTACTAAGAAGTGCTTTCCTTCAAGATTCTCAAAGGGGGAAAGAAGTTCCAATGGACACCGGAGTACGAGGAGGCATTCCAGGCACTAAAAAGTTACCTCGGACAAGCCCCCCTCCTATCCAAACCCAAAGCAAGTGGATCATTGATACTTTATTTAGCCGTGTCCGAAGAGGCCATCAGTTCGGTTCTCATAAAGGATAAGGGGACACACCAACTGCCTATTTACTACATAAGCAAAGCCTTACTACCAGTAGAGATGTGCTACCCAGACATGGAAAAACTTGTCCTTTCCTTGATCACTGCGTCTCGAAAGTTGAGGCCGTATTTCCGGCCCATACCATCCACATACGACAAATTTCCCCCCTGAAGTTAGTCCTCCAGAAATTGGATGCCTCGGGGAGATTGCTGAAGTGGGTAGTAGAACTCAATGAGTTCGACATAGTCTACAAACCTAGGGCTGCAGTTAAGGGCCAGGCCCTGGCTAACTTTGTCACTGAATTTGCCAAAGGTCCTGAAATCGATGTGAATATGGAACCAGTAGAGCCCCCCCACCTGAAGTCTCTTTGTAGACGGATCGTCTGGAGAAGCTAATTCGGGAGCAGGGGTAGTCTTGGAAAGTCCTGACTCAATTGCACAGTGAGACTTGGATTCAAAGCATCCAACAATGTAGCTGAGTATGAAGCGCTCCTAGCCAGCCTAAGCCTGGCTAAAGAACTACAATTAGTAGTGAACTAGGTCAACGAGAATTTTGTGGCTAGAGACAAGCACATGGCAGCATATTTGAAACTGGTCATGGAATTTCTCCCCACTTCGAAAGGTTTAAGCTGATGCAAGTACCCTGCCTAAAAAATTCTCACGCAGACACCCTGTTAAAATTGGCCAGCAGTAGGGACTCCAAACTTCTCAAGGTAGTCCCCATTGAACACCTAGCCGAACCGTCCATCATAAGGAAATAAGAGGTGATGTGGACAGAAGGCAGCCCCCTGTGGATGCAACCTATTATTGCCTTTCTCAAGGATTAAGTCGTCCCAAAGAACGAAGCTGAAGTTCGTAGACTTCGAAGGAAAGCTACCATTTTATCCTGCAGGACGATGTGTTTTACAAACGTGGCTTCTCGTCCTCGCTCCTTATATGCATAGGAGGTGAAGAGGCGAATTACATCCTAAGGTAAATCTACGAAGGAATTTCTGACAATAATTCCGGAGTGCCAGCACTGGCACACAAGACACTCAGGCAAGGTTACTACTAGCCTACCCTGAAAAGGGACTCGATAAAATTCATGCGAAAGTGTGACAAGTGCCAACGTTCTTCCAATATGCAGAGACAACCATCTCAATAACTAACGGTCGTATCAAGCCCATAGCCATTTGTCAAATGGGGAGTCGATTTTATTGGGCCATTGCCCAGGGGAAGAGGAAATGCCTGCTTCGCTATTTTGCAATCGATTATTTTACGAAATGGGTCGAGGCGGAGCCTCTGACCAAGATCATTGAAGCAAACACCTTCAAGTTTCTCTGGAAGAACATCAACACGCATACCTTACTCCATTGTCTCAGACAATGGTAAATAGATTGATAACAAGAAAATCAGGGACCTGTGTGACGAGCTTGGAATCAGAAAATATTTTTCAATACCTCATCATCCCCAAGCTAACGGACAGGTAGAGGAAGTGAATAAAACCATCAAACTCACCCTGAAGAGAAAAATGGATCTTCCAAAGGAGCATAGGTCGACAAACTTCCCCAAGTTCTCTGGGCCATACGAACAATCTGCAGAACTGCAACTGGAGAGACCCCGTTTTCCATGACATACGAGGCTAAAGCCACGAGCTTAGTGGAAATTGGTGCACCATCGCCTCGTCGCATCCACTTTAACGAAATAACAAACGACGAGCTAAGGAAGTTTGAGCTCGACCTTCTCAAAGAAAAAATGGATTACTCTCAAGTGAAACTCACTTCCTACCAACACAAAATGATACGCTACTAAAATGCCAAGGTGGAGAGGAGGTCATTTCGTGTTGACGATCTGGTACTACGGAGAGTATTCCCATCATCAAAAGAGCCGAGAATTGGAATATTAGGGCCGAGCTGGGAATGGCCATACCGCGTCACTGAAGAAGTGCGATCCAACACATACATGATCAAAAATCTGGACGACAAAATGATGCCTCACCCCTGGAACGTCGAACACTTGAGAAAGTACTACCAGTAGGAAGGTTGTGAGGGCTACTATCATGTAAATGTTTTTGGCAAGTAAATGTAATGATTTTTTCCTCCCGCATTCTTCTCAAATGACCCCGTTGTGTTCTCACATTTCTACTCCTTGCCGAGGTGTTCATGCCCTCACGAGGCCGCCTTAACTAAGGAAATTCACTTCACCAGGGGAGGTGCGGGTGCCACTCCTAGTTAAGCGAATCAGTCATATTCTCACAGTTCCACTCTTTGCCGAGATGTATAAGCCCCTAGGGGGCCACCTCAACCAAGGAGATTCACTTCACCAGGGGAGGTACGGGTGCCACTCCTGGTTAAGTGAATCGACTATATTCTCACATTTCCACTCCTTGTCGAGGTACACACGCCCCGAGGGGCTACCTCAACCAAGGAGATTCACTTCGCCAGGGGAGGTGTGGGTGCCACTCCTGGTTAAGTGAATCGGTTGTGTTCTCACATTTCTACTCCTTGCTGAGGTGCACGCGCCCTCAGGGCCACCTCAACCAAGGAGATTCACTTTGCCAGGAGAGGTATGTATGCCACTCCTGGTTAGGCGAATCAACTATGTTCTCATATTTCCACTCCTTATCGAGGTGCACATGCCCTTAGGAGGCTGCCTCAACTGAGGAGATTCACTTCGTCAGGGAAAGTGCAGGTGCCACTCCTGGTTAAGCAAATCAGCTATGTTCTCACACATCTACTCATCGTCAGAGTGGTTAAGCTTCGACGAAGAGTTTACACTTGCAGTTCAATTGCTTCTTTTATTTTTTTTAAGTGGTTAAGCTTAGATGAAATGTTTCAGTTCATTTGCTCCTTCCGTTTTCTTAAGTGGTTAAGCTCAGACAAAGTGTTTACACTTGCAGTTCATTTGCTTCTTCCATTTTCTTAAGTGGTTAAGCTTAGACGAAGTGTTTACACTTGCAGTTCATTTGCTTCTTCCATTTTCTTAAGTGGTTAAACTCAGACGAAATGTTTTAGTTCATTTGTTTCTTCCATTTTCTTAAGTGGTTAAGCTTAGATGAAGTGTTTACACTTGCAGTTCATCTGCTTCTTCCATTTTCTTAAGTAGTTAAGCTAAGACGAAGTGTTTACACTTGCAGTTCATTTGTTTCTTCCATTTTCTTGAGTGGTTATGCTCAGACGAAGTGTTTACACTTACAGTTCATTTGTTTCTTCCGTTTTCTTGTACTTCTAATAACACATTTCATACGAAGTGACAACACTTGGAAAGTAAAAAATTTCATTAATAAACAATTCAGGGCCGAAGTCATGAGAAAGGAATGAAAAACCCTAAGGATCTACATTTACAATGGCCCCCTCTCCCACCTCCTCTAGGGGGCCTTCATCTTCAGCCTTGGGCCGACCTCCTGTAGGGCCGTCGAACTCTTCTTCCAGAAAAAGTAATATCCAGCTCTGGATGTACCTCATGTAGTCGAGACATCATCTGTTGGGCACTCCACGAGGCCTAGTAGTTGGCGAAGTCATCATACTCCTTCGTCTGCTCGAATTTGTCAATGTACTTTTGAATGACAACATTCCCTGCTGTCTTCGCTTCGGCCTTAAGAGATTCTATCTCTTCCTTCTGGGCCTCGACAAGCATACTGAGTTCGGCCTTTTCCTTGTTGGCCTCCCCCAAGGCCTCTGAGGTAATCCTCGGATGCTCATTGGACTGATCAATCCACTTGGTCAGCGCGGCAACTTGGGAAACTGACTCGTGAAGTTCATTCATCAATCGATTCACATGTATCTAGGCAGAGTCAAGTTTCACCTCGACCTCAGTCCTCATTTCCTTGGCCTCCTCCTCCTCCTCCTTCTTAGCCTTCCTCACTTAGTCATCCCACTTGCCTGAGGCCTCGATCCTTTCCTCCAGCTCCTCATTTCTTTTGCGGAGGCCTAAACCAGGTCCTCCGCTATATCGATACTTAGGGCCCTGGCTACATAGGCATTGTTGGTAGCCAGGAGATCCTCCACCTCGCAAGAGACGACGTGATCTTGTCAATCCTCGGTCCAGTACTTGTGGTGGATTCGAATGGCAGAAGTGGTTTTCGGAGGTAGCATCTCCAAAATTATCTCGAAGAGGTCGTCGTCCTTACTCCCCAAAAAGTCAATTGACTTTCTGCGAAGTGGAGCGTTAGCAGACTTCTTCAGCCTTTTTCGTATTGGCTCATCAACCCAGAAAGCAATAATGGGCACAATCGTCCTGGGAGCTTTGGAGGAGGCTGCAACAGTCACCTCAGTTGGGATGGTGGTGGGAGGAGGAGGAGGAGGTTTGGTCACTGTGGCCGAGGAAGAAGCCCCAACAAGGCTAGCCCTTTTCTTCTTGACGAGGGGGCACCCTCCTCCACTGCGTCCTCTTCGGATGGTTGTGGCTCTTGCTCAAGGCATTCATCCTCTCAGCCTGCTTCTTGTAAGCAGTCGAGCTGGTCTTAGCGCCCTTGCCTCAGTAACGTTTTGACGGATTGTGGCAAAGTCAGGCTTCAATAGCCTCTTCATCAAGAAGTCATTTGCAAAGGTAAAAGACACTAAGTACGCTCAGGGTAAGAGTACTCAAACATGTATTAAGCTGAACGAAAAGTAGAGCTCACCTCAGGTCGCTATCAGTCCATTCAAAGTGAAGCTGGTATGCTTATCAATCAGTTCGTCGTAACTCTGGTCCTTAAAAGGCTGCCGGTAGATATGGCCAATAATGTCCCATTCCTCCTTGAAAATCACGCACCTTGGGAGGGAGCCTGCAAGCAACAGAAATATTAAGCCATAAGAAATCGTTTAAGTCAAATCAACTAGGTAAGATAATTTACTGGCTGTCGAATAAGATGTGGGGACGGTGAGGGGAGCCATGGGTCGTCCTCCATGGTGTCCCACCTCCCAGCTACCCAGAACCATGAGGTTTGCCACTCTTTTGTTGAGGTGGGGAGGCCAACTATGAAAGGAGAATGAGACCCCAGGGGGACAAGTAGTACCACCCCTTACTCTTCTCCCCACTGCCATACTCTTTGGGATGTAAAAAGAGTGCAAAACACTAAAGGGCATATCTACAGCTAGGCTGGCTTGGCACCAGAGCATCCACGACCCAACCATCTGGGATCTGGAGTTCGGATTGAACGGGTCGAAGCCAATCCATAGGAACGAAGCACTAGTCTAATGAATGAATGAAAGGGTAGCCTTAGACGCGCCCTAAATAAGTTTTCACTCACAGTCAAACAACCTGGCCTCGGATAGCAGGCCCTCTCGTGCGGTTCGAGTACAATTAGTTTTATATTGTCTGGCATCCTAAAGACCTGCTTACACTTTTCTAAGGTCTCTGGGGTAGCTTAGGAGGGATAGTCAGAAGCTCCCCATTGGATAGATGTATCCACAGGCGAATCAGGTCATCTCCAGATGTTCTCCCCTGACCTGATGGCCCTACCTTCTCATCAGAAGAGAGAACTGTTGGCTCTCTCATATCTAAACTCCCCACACCTCGCTCACCGCTCACAGACAAGCTCGAAGGATCGGTGGCCATTTCTAGTTCTGAAAGCTAGTATTCAACTTGAAAGGATGGGATAGAAGTTTACCTAAAGTGTAGTTTGAAGGAAAACAGTCGCCGGAGGTCTCAGGTGGATTGCCGGAATGTCACAACCTTGCTCACCGAAAAAACAAAAACAAAGATGGGGAATGCAAAAGCTCTTGAGGATTTTCACAGAAGTAAAGGTGACAAAATGGGAGATTGGGGCCTTATATAGGTGTTTCTAAATTTATCCCAACCGTTAGATCATCTCATATCACATCTTGACCGTCCAAGTCTATACTCCATCATCACCATCGAAACCAAAAGTCGCACGAGCCAACAGTTCAGATGGAGACGTGCTTCTCACACGCTAACCCAAATGTGTCACCTCGAGCTCGTATAGCTGTCGCCATGATTACCATTTATGGACATGGAGGCGTGCCTTGGAAGCAAGCGAGCCTCCCATCATTACCTTGGAAAGGTGTAAAAACTTTTAAATAATTGGCACGTCGCCCACGGCTGTTCCCTCTCCTATCGCTTCATCTTCCACCAGGACTTCGCTTCATCATGGCCTTTCACAAGGTTGCTCACTTCGTCCTCTAGCAGAACCTCACTTCGTCGCAACCTTTCTCAAGGTTCCATACCTATCACTTTGTCCTCCAGCAGGACCTCGCTTCATCGCAACCTTTCTCAAGGTTTCCAACAACTATCACTTCATCCTCCAGAGAACCTCACTTCGTCGTCCCTTCTCAAGGTTGCCAACACCTATCACTTCATCCTCCAGCAGAACTTCGCCTCGTACACACCACTTCGTTCTTCCATCAGGACTTCACTCCTGCATACTTTTCGTCTTGCCTACAACTAATACATGCACCCCGTAGAATGGAACAAATAACTGCATTAACAAAGTCTATGCATTATATAAATATCCGTACAAGGACTTGAGGGACTGTTATTACGGGCCTTTTGGGGCCCTCCACCTCGTCCATCCACTTCATCCACTATGTATTGACCGAACTGATTTGGTATTGCCGCATGGTGAACGAACATATTCTGTAACTCCGAACTGAAACACTACTGCCCACCTCATGGAAGAAACGAGCTCATCTGCCACTCGCGACGGATACAAAGGCCTGCACTTCGCATTCGTTACTCCTCGCAATCCACTTCGCCACACTTCTGTTAAGATATTTGTAAGATCTATCCAAAGTTAAGTCCCTAACTGATTGATGGGATGTGTGGTGGGCTACAAACGGTCAATTTAGCTACTGTGTCAGAAACCATTTAATACCCGACACCCTATGTGTTGACAGGTTGATACCTATGAAAGGATGGCTCATCCCTGATCTGAAGCCACGTGTGATCTCATCCAACGTTTCTCCTCTTCCCATCTCTAGTATAAATACCCCTACAAAATGGTAAGAGGGGGGTTTCCACTCTATTCTTTGAATAAAAACTTTAACTCAAAAGAGCCTTACACTGTATTTACATATATTCACAACCAAGCCCCGGTGACTGCTTCATCGCCTGAAGCTACCTTCTGGCTGACCGAAATACTGACTTGACTGTCGGAGTTCTCACGGCCACTTCCACCGCCCACCGAAAAAGGCCACGAGTAGCTAACGGTGTGCTGCTGTGCGCAGGAAAGAGCTTACGTGGAGTATTATAGTGTTGGCCATATGTCGGAGCCATTTTTCGAGGTCAACATATCCTTTTTTATTTGACCTCAAGAATTGACTTTCAATTTGAAAACTTTTGTTTTTGAATTAATTTCATTACTATCGGGAGTTGAACATGAAAGTTGGGTCACTAATTTAAAGTTAATAATTAAATTTAGTAGCCATGAATATTTCTACACTCTCTATTTAATTGAGCATTTTTCTTTACAATTTTCAATTGGCAAAACATTTTTGGTAAATATAGGTAGTTCAAATTCTAGAAATGAAAAACAGAAAAAAGGTATCTAGGAGTCTAAGAAATCCAC
>CAIGRK010016803.1:0-10857 GCA_903798315.1 Fraxinus greggii | reverse complement strand
CTGCTGCATTTAATGGTGATACTCCTCATGAAAAATGGTCTGGTAAATTAAGTGGTTATTTTGTACTTAGAACTTTTGGCTATTTTGTATTTTCTCATCAGAGAGAGGAAAAACTTGAACCTATAACTAGAAAATATATTTTTCTAGGTTACCCTGAGGGTGTCAAGAGGTACAAGTTATAAGATAGAAGCCAAAATGGGGTTAAGATCATTGTGAGTAGAGATGTTATGTTTAACGAAGATGAAATGTTGTGTCTTAAGACTAAATCTGAACCCGTGAGTGAAGAACAGCAAGGTGAAAAGAAAGATGGAAGCCAGGAAAACTTAGCACATCTGTCCCTGCCACCTCTAATGAGGTAGATACCAAAGTTCAACAACTTGAGATGGAGATTGGAGAAGAGTCGTGATAGAAGAGCATCCTAAGAGAGAAAATTCCTCAGCAGATTATAACTTAGCTAATGATAGAAAGAGAAGACAAATGAGAGCGTCTAGAAGATTTGGATATGAATCCAAGCTAGCTTTTGTTCATACTAGGTATGAGGAGCTAGCTGATAGAGAGCTAAAAATCTTTGAGGAGATGATGAAGAGTGGTTTAAGTCAATGAAAGAGAGGATGAGTTTCTTAAAAGAATCAAAGTTGGGAACTAGTATCAAAACGTAAGAATAAATCTACAGTTGATTGTAAGTGAGATTTATAAGGTTAACGAGGGTACTAATGCATCTAAACCCCTAAGATTTAAAGTTCAGTTAGAGGCTAAGTTGTACACACAGAAGGAGGGTGTTGATTATAACATGAATTTTTCATCAGTTGTTAAGTACACTACTTGGTTGTACATTTTGACTGGAAACATGAACAGTTTGATGTAAAAACTATTTTTTACATGGTGAACTTGATGGACAAATATTTATGAATCCACCAAACGATTTAAAGATATACTAAAACCTGATCATATATGCTTCCTGAAATGTCTTTATATGGCTTAAAGCCATCACTTAGACAACGGTTTAAAAGATTTGATTCTTTTATACTTTCTATAGGGTTTCAAATGAGTAAGTTTGATCATTGTTTGTATTTCTAACATGATGATGCTAATAACGAATATATGTTTTTATTATTCTATGTGGATGATATGTTCTTAGTTGGTTCATCGCCTAAGTGGACAAGCAAGATAAAAACAAAGTTAAATGACGAATTTGACATGAAAGATCTAGGTCAAGCTAAGAGAATCCTAGGCATGAAAATTGAAAGAGATATGTCAAATTGTGCATCATTTTTGCATCGGTCTTCTTATGTTTCCAAGGTGTTGAAAAGAGTTGGCACGTATGATTGCAAACCTATTACATTACCTTNGCTAATAACGAATATATGTTTTTATTATTCTATGTGGATGATATGTTCTTAGTTGGTTCATCGCCTAAGTGGACAAGCAAGATAAAAACAAAGTTAAATGACGAATTTGACATGAAAGATCTAGGTCAAGCTAAGAGAATCCTAGGCATGAAAATTGAAAGAGATATGTCAAATTGTGCATCATTTTTGCATCGGTCTTCTTATGTTTCCAAGGTGTTGAAAAGAGTTGGCACGTATGATTGCAAACCTATTACATTACCTTTAGCTAATCATTTTGAATTATCTAAAGATTAGGCTCCATGTAATGAAAAGAAAATAGAATACATAAGTAGGATTCCATGTTCTAATGTGATTGGATCTATTATGTATTTGATGGTTTGCACTAGACCAGATTTAGCTTTTGCTGTTAGTATTCTTAGTAAGTACATGTCTAATTAGGGACTCGAGCATTGGGATGCCCTAAAGTGGATGTTAAGATATTTGAAGGAGACTAATGATATAGGTCTTAAATTTGGTGTTAGTAAAAAATGTATGAAACTGAATGGTTTTGTAGATGTGGACTATGCGGGGTATAGGGATAAGAGGAAATCAACTTCCTCCAATGTGTTTACTTTGTCTAACTCTTGCGTTAACTGAAAATCACAGTTACAACACATAGTTGCACTATCCATGACAAAATTAGAATATATTGCTACTACTAAAGCAATTAAAGAGGCTTTGTGGTTTTTAGAGGTTTGTTTCATGAACTTTTTGTTTTAAATGATTATGTAGTAGTATATTCATATAGTCAATCATCTATACATCTATGCAAAAATCTTATTTTCACAAATGCACCAAGCACATTGATGTTAGACTACATTTCATTAGAGATATTGTATCATAAGAGGTGGTAAACTTGAAAATGTCCGTACACAATGTAACTCAATCGACATGGGCACTAAGGTGTTGCTGTTGGTGATGTTTAGAAGTTGTAAAGATCTTCTAAATAATGGTGGAGGCAAATAATATTTAATTTTATCGGTTCTCATTTTGGAATTGTCACTAATGGGTGATAATGTTTTCTTTGCAGAGAGATTTGTTGGACAAATTATTGTCAAACAAGCTTTTGTGCTATGATGTTAAATCGGTATAATTTTATTAGTCTTCATCGACCAATTGATCAACCTGAACCTGAAACTATTTGGGGCCATTGGATGCAGTCTAATTAATTAGAGTTGCTCATGACCCGCTTCTCTACTTATTGGATGTTATTGTAGGCCCACTTATTGGTTTTGGGCTTGGCCCATTACTATACCTAACACCTAGCTATATATACTTGAGTCATATTGCTTTGTGATGTATATATATTATTTGCTTTCTTTTCCTTGAGATAAAACACGTCTGCTTCCATGTTTCTGTGTGATTCTGCCTCTGTCGTCTTTTGTTATTTCCTTCACTGCCTTTGTGGCTTATTGTTTTGGCTACAAATAATACCTTCATTCATGTCCTTTTGTAGGTACATAAAGAGCAACCAAAGTTTGGAAAGACTANATGTTATTGTAGGCCCACTTATTGGTTTTGGGCTTGGCCCATTACTATACCTAACACCTAGCCCATTACTTGAGTCATATTGCTTTCTGATGTATGTGTATTATTTGCTTTCTTTTCCTTGAGATAAAACACGGCTGCTTCCATGTTTCTGTGTGATTCTGCCTCTGTCGTCTTTTGTTATCTCCTTCACTGCCTTTGTGGCTTATTGTTTTGGCTACAAATAATACCTTCATTCATGTCCTTTTGTAGGTACATAAAGAGCAACCAAAGTTTGGAAAGACTAGGAAGTTTTGGGTTGTGATTTGTTGTAGTCAATTTTTTTAGATTTATACTGAGCCCGGGAAAACACCATTGGTGATCAGTCTTCTGCTTTAAAAGTCTCACCCCAAGATAGTCCATGACTATCTCAAACCTGGGATAAAGAAGGTAAATTAAGGCATCATTTCTCTTAACAGTTTTGCCAGCAACATAAGTGTGTTTTTAGCAAAATAAGGTAGATGGCTTCTTTCGAAGCACCTCCTAGATAACCATTTCAATATCAGTAAAGAAATGAAAGCACAGTCTTTGCTTGTCTTCGCTCTCTTTTAGACTCTCAGGTTGAAGGCAAATATTGGAAAGATCACTATCTAGTGCTAGGCTGATGCAAGTCTAGAAATCATTCTTCGATCTAAGAATGTTTTTACTTTAACATGGTGTGTCAAAGGTTGTGGGTATACATGTGATAAAATAATTTCGGTATTCATGTTAGATAGCATGTGAGGGCTAAATTAAAAATATAGGCATGTATGTGAAGTTGTGGGTTTATTCGAGAAATTTGCACGCATATGAGATGTTTGACCCAAAAAAATTCGGCGTGTATGTGAGAGGACACGTGAGGACTAAATTTAAATAAATAGACATGTTTTGTCCCCAAGATTTTAAACTGATTTTAACCAATCTTATTCCTATTAACCTAATGTGTTGATGATCCATCCAGTAACCTCACTGTCACATTGGATGGTGATCTTCAGCAGTTATGATGAATAATATTATTATCCTTTTAATGTCTAAAAGTTGAAAAGAGAAACTCTTGTGGGCAGCCCAATTTCGGGGCCTGAACATAGAGCTGGTTCGCGATTGTAGAAATGATCGAGCACATGAGTTCGACTTGGGAAGCAGAATCCTAAAAAGTCATGAAGAAAGCTATCATCCCCTCCACCACCAAATTCCAACATCCCAGATCATTATTCTCGACGTGCATCAAAATCAACACCATCGCCGCTGCCAAGTTATGCCTAATACTGCCGCTGCTGATGCACAGTTGCGGGTCTAGGATTTTGAGTGAGCAAGAACGGTCGTTGACAGTTGACGACTGCAATAATAACCATTGCAGTGAGCTGAAATTACTTATAACGTAGTTCGAATTGTAAGTGTGAATGTACGTTATCTACCAATCTAATAATATTTATTGAGTAATAATTTTAAGTTTGAAAAATGGGTCCAATTATTTACTTTCTTGGTTCGATTTGCTAATAATTTAAGTCTAACAGGAAAAAATATGACTATTTTAAAAGTTTGAATTTTAGTTTAAAAAGTTTTAAAAATAATGAGGGAATCTATTACTTGATAAAATAACATATAGAATTTTGTTATGTTAAATACCCAAACCTACCAGAAGCCACAGTGGTCAAGAGTTTCATAATTACAATGGAGATCATGGGTTCAAATCTGAATGCTCCAAAATAGTGAAAAATATTAACCTCAAATAATTGCAAAAAAGATTGCTATAGTTGAAAGTCAAACATAAGCTCTCCTTTTTGTGAATAAAAGGAAATCACATGCTCCGTCCGTCCTATATATATAGAATGAGTTTCCTATTTTTTTTTATCTCAAATATATAAGCTTGTTTCTTAATTAAGAATGTTTTGTTTTGTTCTTTTACTAATATACCCTTCTCTGATTTGCGTAGTTACTAATTCTAACAACAAAGTTTACTATTATTTGTTGTATATTAAATAGGGTTAAATTNCTCAAATAATTGCAAAAAAGATTGCTATAGTTGAAAGTCAAACATAAGCTCTCCTTTTTGTGAATAAAAGGAAATCACATGCTCCGTCCGTCCTATATATATAGAATGAGTTTCCTATTTTTTTTTATCTCAAATATATAAGCTTGTTTCTTAATTAAGAATGTTTTGTTTTGTTCTTTTACTAATATACCCTTATTTAATTTGCCTAATTACTAATTTTAAGAAAAAATTTACTACTATTTGTTGAAAATTATTGATGTAAGAAAAAAACTAAATTTCATAAAAATTCAGAGATGAAAACACAAAATTCAACTGCAAACTACCTTTTTAGGCCACTTTGTTAGATATCTTTATGTAATTTAAAATCCTATCAAGAGCCCTGCCACTATCAATGGCCTCTCTGGCTCTTTCCATGGCTATGGAGATATCTTCTGCACCATCACATCCTAGCAAATGATCGACCATTCCAGCATTTAAAACGATACGATCATATGAGGGACCCTTCTCACCACGCAGAGCTGCTAATCCCAACTCTATATTCCTCGTCACCTGCGATTTTATGGAAAAAAAAAAAAAAGTGTGCTTTATTCGGTACTGGACTAATCATGTAAAGATAGAACTTTCCGCATGTAAAAAATGATTAATCTCACATGCTAGAAGCCTTTGGTGCATGTTCAGTGCACAATACCAGATATGACTGTACAGTAGCATAAACAAGATTTTAACTTACTTTTCTCCCTTTATACCGTTCAGTACTATCCAATCCTCCCTACCAAACATGTCACTAATGTTCCACATGGCATTAAGAGAAATAATGATCATGTGCTCATGGTACAAAATCAAAATAATGGGAATTATTTTGTTTAAGGGTATTACTTCTTCCATGCTCTTTTGAACAATGAAACACGACTAGGCAACTGGTATAAAAACCAAAACATGAATCTCAAGAACAAGAGAATTATTAGACTTACAGATCTATCGGTTCTTGGAGTGTCAGTTGGTTCAAAGCCATAATCTTTGGCATTCACTTCAATATTGAAAGTCTCGCGCGATACTCCTACAACATTACTTATCCAAATTTTAGGACGCAGTGGCAAAGCAAGAACAAACTCGGCTAATTATTTTAGCGCTTAATAATTGCTTTCTACATAAAGAGAACATCACAGAAGCAGCGTAGCTCTAGAACTCACAACACGTGGAAAATACGATCAGTAATAAATACACACCGTCTATTGCATAAGCAGGGGTCACCTTCGGTGAACGGAAACCTGAACAGTAATTAACTGGCAATCCCTTTGATGCATTTGGTGAACGCAATCTTGTAGTCATTGAAAGAGCCCCTTCCTCACCCTAATACATAGAAGTTCAATCAATCATCTTGTAAAAGAGTATAAAGAACCAAGTTTCTTAGTCAGCCATTGTTACTGTTAAAAATGTATGTTTGGCTATGCTTAAAAAAAGTAAAAGTTTAAATAACTTTTTGTTTCCAAACATGTTTGGATAACTTACTTTTAAGTAAAAAATTAGTTGTTCTTTTGTAAAAAATAAGTAACTTTTTTTTCATTGGCCAATGGAATAGTTATTCATTTCAAACTAACTTATTTGCTTATAAGTAAACTTTTTATGTTTAGGCAAACATTCTCTTAGTGCCTTAAGATATTTACCCCCTGTTTGACATCCATTAAATCAAACTTCTTTTTTCTCAAACTCATTTTCAACCATACATTCACACGATAAAATATTTTTCACGTAAATCTAAATTTTTTCGTACTTTTTAACCTTCCAAAAGTCATTAAAATGGATGTCAAACAGGGGCTTAATTACCTTCACCACTAAACCAGCATGAACACCTCTTCTTCTCATTAGCATCAAAAGTGACTCTTCATAACCTCCGTGATAAAATCCAGCAACAATTGCTTCCTTACCGTGTGCCTAAAATAGAAAATAGCAATTGGTTATGAAATCTTAAACTAATCTTAATTACAAATTGAGACAAGGGACACTAAACATTACGTAATTTTAAATTTCAATTGCAAGATCACACAAGCAAGCACACATCATTTTTCAATTCTTGTTTTTTTTTTCTGGGCATAGGTTTGCAAGTGACATACGTGAACACAAAAATATACATAAGTTAATTCATCAAGAAAATATTAAGATGGCCTACCCGCACAAATTGCTGAACTTTCTCTGTCGTTGCCAATGGTGGACGTTTCTTTATATGTTCCCTCAATCCAACCAACGAATATCTGCAAAATGGTATATGATGCAAATATGGCAAGTAAGGACAGGCAGTACCAAGAATATATGCTCACTATAAAGATAAATATACTAAGTTTTTTGTTAAATCGGCTTGAGGAGAAATAAACCATAGCTGTTGTAGAAAAAAAGGAGAAGAACCATTGTGGAGAAGAATAAATATTCATACAAAAAAATTGTAATAAGTATGTCATACTGAAGTCCACAAATCAGCTTCATTAACACCACCCGCTAGTTAAATCCATTCGTCATTAGATCAGTGACAACATCAAAGTGTATGAGCTCTTTCACGCTTGAATATAACCATTTTACAAGATTGTCATAGAATAAAATTCTTCCCCTTGTAAAAGAACTTGTCAATGCAACTTTAGAAGGTGAGAGGTATTTTATACACCAAAGTAAAGAAGGGGGAGGGGCCAGGAGAGCTCCAGATATGATCGTTCAGGTTTGCTTACAGAGATGGACGAGCATCGAGTTGACTTACATATGCAAAACCAATCTTATCATCCTGGATAAGGAATTTCAATGAATGAGAGTCAGCAACAAAATGACCACCTTACCCATGTGGATACACAGGCACGTGCACATGCACACAAAAACGTGCACATGCAGAGAGAGAAATAGACCGACCTCAAGAAGCTTTTTAGCTTGCAGTGGGGATAAGTGCGTATTTGCCCCCATGAACTTCAACATTTGTTCTTCCGTAATGCCACCCTACAATCAATATTCAGTTTGCAAATCAACAGATTTGGACTTCCAAAGTTTCACTTCTTTTCAAGTTCTTAATAGCTAGTTAGCTACATATAGACTAAGTTCTTAAAACCAGAATGATCAGCTCTGTCAGAAACGTATTCCAATGAACATTACACTATGTTCCATCAATATCAATTCTTCAATTAATCAAAAGTTGGAGAACACATCCCAATGGCAAGGTAATCTGACTTATAACCTTAGGCGGCATCCAATCCACACCATGAAGCAAGCAAGATTCACCATAACAGGATCTAACTGCAGCTACAAAAAGCGTGCTCCTGAAGTAGCGGGTATTGCCATCATAAGGTTCACCATAGTGGGTCAAGGATTTCACATCAGCAACCGGTACTGGGCCTGGTAGAGCAAATAGACATAAGCTTGAATAGATAAACGCACATTAGCCGTCGTGTTTTCTAAGAAAGCTACTATTAAGCTTATACTGAAGAAGATATTACCAAGTTCGTCATCAAATGCAAGGCAGTAAGCTTTTAGCTCTCTATCAGTTTCTCTATTCATGCGCTGACCTATCAAAAATGCTGAAAGTAGTGATGCACTCACATTCGATGACAAAATATCTTCTAACTGCAGTGGAAGTACGTCTTTCAGAACACCCTGAACCTCCTCATACCCAAGATGACCCCCAGCCAGGACTTCCCTGAGGGCACCCACCAATCTCATATCAGAAGTGCCATTTCCAACAAATTGAGGGCCTATAGAACTACCTATTTCCATAATGGACCCTTCAGGGTCAGCTAGAAAGATAATATCTGGAGGTAGTACTCGAACTAATTGTGGCCAATAATAATTTATTGCTTTCCTTTCGCCTTCACTCCATTGTGTTGGCTCCGGAAAGGTATTCACACGAATTGTCATCGCAGCAAAAAATGCCCCAAGCTGCGCCTCAGATACTTTCTCTTCATCTTTGAGCTCTCCCTTCGCTGGTTTTGATCAAACAATTATACGTTAAAAAGCCAACATACAGTATCATTGCTTAGAATTTCAATTCAAAGATTTATAAACTATATTTGCAGACTCAGATGTGTTGAACTTTTTTCCTTTTTCTACCATGTTATATCAGCATTTTCAAAATTCATAGATGCTGGCATCAAGTTGATATTTTGGTAATCTAAATCAACATTTTACCATGAATCAATCAGAAAGTACTTCTTTAAGAAGTCTATAAATCCATAATAGAAAGAGCGCTTATATAAAAATGTGTCTATAGCTCAAATGAACAGTCGATTCGAAGCTCAAATTAACAGTGGGATTCCAAGATTGATATTCTCAAACTGGCTACTATCCCACATTGCTTATCAAGGTTGACGTTTTAATGGAAGATTCAATAATGTGAAATAAATAAAACTTGGACAATATAAAATCAAAATCAAAGTGAACTGAAATGAAATAAACTAACCTGATCTCAAAATGGTATCAAGAACCTTAAAAGCCTGTTCTTCATTGAGAGGCTTGGTCTGAGTAGGCCCGGTGCAGACCTTAGTTTGGGCATCCAAAACAGTCTGGTTGGGCAGCCGGAACTTCGGGTTCCGGTACGAGGTTGAAATCGCCGGGTTCCGAATATGGGTTTCGGACAGCCCGTGTTCCTCATCCACTGTGGACGAATACAAAACAGCTTTAATCCTTAAACCACTATTTTTTGTAGTTGGAAGGAAATTGGGGTTTTGAAGGGGAATTTGGGGTTTGATTTTAAGGACTGGGATTGGAGATAAAATCGAGTCTGAATTGAACAGAGCTTTCATTTTTTTCCCCTTGTTTTTGGGTATTGTTTGGAGAAGTGGATTTGGATTGGGGAAGTTGCTAAACGGAAATGGTGGAAGCTAGTACGAGGCTAACGTCTGATTTTCGTTTACTCCTAGGAAAAAAATGTGAACAAGATGGAATATGCGGCAATTCTATTGTCTGGTTGTGAACGGACAAGTTGTCTGTAATGAACTTTTCTTTCTTGTTCTGATCTCTTGCCTCTTTCACCGGTAGAGAACCAGGCTTGTAGTTTTTTTTATTTTTAATCTTATCCTAGATAATCATTTTTCTTGCTACGATGAAAAGTTTTGATCCTGTAGGAGATCAATTCCAAATTTAATTCTTTGTAGAGTCTAATGGTACTAAAAGATCCCAACTAATATTTGCCCACGAAAGGATGAGGTTGATGAATATAGATGTGGATCCATTTTCAATACATCTACTGTAAGATAAATGAGTTGTTTCTAGTTACGTTTTTTACACTTCAGAGTTGTGTTATTGTTTATAGGAAAATTGTCGAAGAAGTATGATAAGTGCATTTTGTGCACTTATTTGGATTATATTACTTGAATTTGTACATTTTGTACACTTACTTGAGTCATATTACTTGGGTTTTATGTCGTAACTTGTGTTAATTTTCTTTTGTTTTTAGTTATGGATCCAATTTGAAGAAATTGGAAATGAAATAATGATAAATTGGCCATTGGATGGAAAATTTTAGGATCAAATTCCACAACGTCAGGAATTGAAGGACTTGAATTGTAATAAAAGAAGGATATTCATGACACAATTAATTGGATTCAAGGATTGAATTACACTACTGTAAATGAACTGGGCCTTGAAAGGAAGTTTACACTTATTTGAAATTTGTAATTTGGACTAAGCCCAACTCGTGGCTGACTTGGATTGGAGTTAATATAAGAAAAAATGCACTTGGACCCCTGGGAAGAAAGCAATTGGCGGCTGAGGTTTTTGTTGTGGTATTGGGCCTCAATCAAATATAAATGGATAATACTACTCTGCCCAAATTACAAACCCTTAACGTAATTTTGTCTTTTATATGTAAATTGTCTAAATTGTCCTTATACCTATATTTTAGTTATTTTCTGCATTTATCTTATAAAATTGGTATCAGAGTCTATTAAAGAAACTGAAAGAAAATTGTTAAATTTTTAGAAATATATTCTAAAATGAATAGAA
>CAIGRK010016753.1:0-21238 GCA_903798315.1 Fraxinus greggii | reverse complement strand
GGTTAAACGAAAATGACTGCATGAAGTGGGGATAAAAGGTATGACTGGCTGCAGGATTGCAGAGGGAAGGGAGATGGTGGATGCAATTGGGTGTAGGGATAATTGCCTGTTAGCCTGTTAAGGAGTAGAAAAGCGTGGCTTGGGTGGCCATTGGAGGCCGCAAAGTTCTGTGATGGCCATAGGAGGTGGGGGAACGATGGATCTGTTATTGAAGGTGGCCAAGGGGGTCATTGTCGGCAGTCAAGGTTGTAGGGTTTGATGGAAGCTGTTGGAGGCGGAGCATTTTGTCTTGGCTGTCAATCTTGTGAATAATGATATTTCTTAGTGTAAGATCTGTTCCTATGTGCAATACAATTTATTTCAAATAGAGAAAACTTTTTGAGAACTTTCTGTTCTAATACATTTTTAGTGGACATTTTGGGTGTGCAACGCTCTAGAGAAGGTTGTGTGAGGTGGAATTATGCTTTTGGAGATTGCCAAGTGACAGAGGTGGCAGCTGTGTTTGGAGTGGGTTGATGCCTGATGGAGACCGTTGAATATGCAGTGTTATCAATTTTTTGATTATTGAGTTTATATCCCATACGATTTTACTTTGGTGTGGATGAGGAACCTGAGAGACCACGAAATAGTTTCTAACAAGAAGAGCTTGAAACATTATTTTGTTCTCTGAATATTTTTCACGTATGGACATCATTCGAAGACATTGATGATCCGATGGGCTTTTATTCAATATGATTTTATAATCTTGCTATTGTACAATTTCATCCTATGATCTTAATGCCTTTACAGGAAGCTAATAAACCTCCGGATTCGTGGTTCGAGTTGAAAGTAAATACACATGTATACGTTACAGGGTTGCCTGACGATGTTACCTTTGACGAGGTTAGTGGTGATATTATTTTTACAATTCATTTGCTTCTCTCTCCTTGGTTCTCTTGGTTAGCTTTAAAAGCACATTAGTGTAATGGTCGCTGAAGTTTGCACTTTTATTTGCCATAAAGGGTCCCCCCCGCCCCCCTATTTTTCTTTATATTCAATTTAGAGACTGATATAGAATATCATGCAGGTTGTTGAAGTATTTTCCAAGTGCGGGATCATAAAAGATGTAAGCAATAATTTTTTTTTTGGTCAAATTAAAATTTAATAGTCGATTGTTCCGAAACGTCATGTGACTATGCAACAGCATGCACCTAGCAAAATTATCTTAGAAGTTAAGTTCCCAGTCATTGAGCATTTGTCGAGTCACATTAGGTTTTTGTCTATCTCTGCATTGTTTCTTTTAAAAATATTGAGTTCTGTTTTTCACTTTTCATCTAACTATGAGATAAATTAGATTCACATCATTGGAGACATGTTACATAGGATTGGGACTCGGATGGAATGCTATTAGCTATATGCTAAAAAAGATATGCTAATATTTTCCCGGTATTTTTTTTTCCAGTTTGAGCAAAGTTTCAATCCAAAACATAGTTGTCTAGACTACACAATGGGAAGTAATTCTAATCTTCATCGTTATAAAAGCATGATTACATCATCTTAGCTGCTAAATTTAGGAGACTGATTAATTCATATCAATTTTGTCAGAGTTTGAGTCTGTAATTAATTGAGAGTCCAAATGATCTTATATGAAGACCAGAGACAGCAAGTTACTTCCTCTTCCTCCACTTCTTTTATATGTGCTATTGCTTATGAGTAAGCTGCGTTTTTTATTTTAGAACATTAAGTAGGTTCTGATCACATAGTTTGTGAGGCTTCAATATATGTGGCCTATTGCAAGAATTGCTTATTCATTCAATTGCTTCTTACTAAACAATTGGGTATATACTTTCTTGTGGTTAGATCAAAAGGTGTGGTAAGCGTTGCTTCTTCATTTAATTGTTTCGTCTCAACCATGACGTAATTTCCTTTGGCTAGATGAAAAATTCTGAAAAGATCATGAACGAGACTAAAGTTTGGTATTTAGGCTCGAAGAGCTGTGGAAACTTAGGCAATCTCTTTTTTTGAACATCAGGATCATGTGCATTCATTTATAGTTTATACTAGAGTATACATTGAACTTCAAATGTTATGTATACATTTTTTGAACTAATATTAACCTGTCTGATGGGCCGGAATTATTATCAATCATTTGTCAAAATCAAATTCCTTGACTCTATTAAGAAAGATTAAATTAAGTAAAATAAAGTTGTTAGCCATTGAGGTTTAAATGGTTGTATGATTGTATCAAGGAAAATATTCTCAAATCTTTTTTATGGAACATATAGAAATATAGCTCCATTCATCTTGTCTACTCCAGTAAGGAAGTAGCTTGGAAGTACAAAATGGTAAAAAGAAAAAGAAATTAAGTTTTTATGATCAAGGTGCTATGATTGCTTAGCAGGTGTGTCTATTTTATATTATTGGATCTGTAAGTTATAAAAAAATTTAGGTCATTACATGAATATATTTATGGTGTGATGTTGGATTCGTTAAAAATATCTTCGAGAAGTATTAATCTTGGGTTGATTTAATATATTTATGGTGTGATGTTGGATTCATTAAAAATATCTTCGAGAAGTATTAATCTTGGGTTGATTTAACTACTTTTGTTTAAAGATCATAAGGCCTTTGAGAGCATCAAGGGTAAGGTTATACATGTAGGTGCCTACCAAATTCTCTTAGATGAATCTATATGAATATGTAATTATTTTCGTAGTATTTGTTGAGTTCCATGTTCTACTCTATAAGAGGAAAAGATTGTTGTATTTTTCTCAGAAATTGATGAACCTTTTTGCTTTTTATGATTGAAACATTTAGGATCCTGAAACAAAAAAGCCTCGAGTGAAGATTTATGTTGACAAAGAAACTGGAAGGAAAAAGGGGGATGCACTTGTAACATATCTGAAGGTAGTGTTTCTTGCTTGAAGTGCTTGAAGTAACATGCATCATTGAAAGGTTTCACCTTTGATTGTTGTCTTCGATGATGTTATTGCGGATTTGAGGTCATCATTGTTTGTTGTTATTATTATTGTTGTTGTTGTTTTACTGTGCATTAGGAACCTTCAGTGGACCTGGCCATCCAAATATTGGATGGAGCTCCTCTAAGGCCTGGTGGCAAGATCCCCATGTCAGTTACAAAAGCTAAGTTTGAGCAGAAAGGTAATGTGTGAACTGCTTTGTTCAATTTCTGCATTTGTTTCTGGATATTAATTCCATTGCCAATTTTCGATTCCTGACGCGAATTGAATATTTCACAGCTTAACTTCTCTTTTGTCGATAATCAACTTCCAGGGGATAAATTTTTATCCAAGCAAGTGGACAAGAATAAGAAGAAGAAACTTCAGAAAGTTGAAAGGAAGATGCTTGGCTGGGGTGGGTCCTTTTCTCACCAAAATATTAAATTGTCATTATGTAGGGAGTCAAAATTTATCCTCATTGTGAAAAAATAGGTGTATTGATGAGTTAATTCTGTTTTTGGTTTCATTAATGCAATTTTCTAAAAGGGGAAGTTAAACATTATCATTTTGTTGTGACACTCTTCTGCTAATGATGACTATGTTCTAGTGTCATCATGGTTCTTCATGCTCCTATGGTATTCTCAGTTTTAATTTATTTAACAGGTTCTGAGATTTTTGTTGGCGTTGCCTTGATTTTTGAGTTACAGAGCAATTAATACGCCGTTCCACAAATTTCTGAGGTTTCATTCTCTTTTTGTGATTAAATAGGTGGTCATGATGACTCAAAGTTGTTGGTTCCAGCTACTGTTATTCTTCGTTACATGTTCAGCCCTGCAGAATTAAGGGTAACGCGTCTTTTTAAGTATCTGCATGTGCCCATGCTGTTCTAAGTCTAAGTCATGATTCATGATTTGGCTGATTCAAAATAATCCTTATGGTTAATTCTTTTCTACATATTCTTGAGATTTGATCATTTCAATGTTACTTGCAACTTTATGCAGCTTCTCATTTTAGTGTCGTTATAGTGTTGATCATTATTTTGTTGAAGATAACGTTTCCATTGTTAGCTGAAGTAACTAATAGTAGCCTGTGATAGCAATTGAAGTTCTTTTATTATCAACAGGCTGATGAAAATTTGTGCTCTGAATTAGAGGAAGATGTCCGTGACGAATGTGGAAAGCTTGGGCCTTTGGATTATCTCAAGGTATTGCCAATTTCTTGTTGATTGGTTGACTAATGCTAATTAATCTGTTTTCAAATCAATGATACAAAAGTCCAAATTAATTATATACATGTAGGATGAGGATTCAGCTTGTATAATGCCTAACTTTGGTTCATGTTTTGGCATGGCCTTTTGCAGGTTTGTGAGAACCACCCACAGGGTGTTGTCTTGGTCAAATTTAAAGATAGAAAGGATGCACTTAAATGCGTAGAGCTGATGAATGGACGATGGTAATGCCTGTATTCTTGTTATTTTGCAAGGATTTTCGTTGCTCAACTTTTGGAATTATTATTCATGATAATTTACAACACATGAATTAAATGTCAACATAGTAGTAGTTTAGAGCTATGACGGCATTGATATTCCAAAGAATGTGGATTCTTCTGTTAGCCAAATTAATAACATGAGATTTAATTGCAGAATGCCTGTGAACTTAACAGCCCATGCCTACATATAGTAGGACTTGTCGCCATCTAGGAAGCATTCCTTTTAACGAGAAGAGTAGCTAAGGATGTCAACATGTGACCCACCCTGTGGATGTGTATTTATTGGGGAGCTGTAGAATTCCTATTGTCATGTTTGTTTGAGCCACGCCAAATTTTGAAAGGAAGGGATAAAAAATGCTTAGAGGTGCCATGAATAAACATTACATGTGTATGGATAAATTTTGACTGGTCGAGAATAGTTTATAAGCATCCCCACTCAACACGTACACAAACAGGAATATAATGGGAAAGTACACCCTGCATATAGGCTTTATTTACACACTACATATTGTTTCTTGAAAGTTTATATTTTATTACTTTTTTCTGAGTTATAACAAAAATGCCTACTAAAAAAAATAAAAATATTCTAATCGAAAATAATAAGTCATGCCATATTTTATGATTCTTCAAAATTTTGTTATTAGAAAGCTGGGCCTTTAAATTATAAGGAGATTATATTGAAAGGCAAATAAGATCTTTATATCATTTTAGAACTTTTGGAAAATTTATGGAAGGAAGTTTCTGCTATGGATGGTCCTTCTCTTTTCTGCAAGGAAGTTTCGTAGAAGAGAGAACAAATATAGACGTGTTAATAATAAAAAAAAATGATTGTGCAAGAAAAGAAAACGAGTGCGGAGTATGAATTAGGTTAATAATGTAGTCAAGAGATGCGACATAAACTATGGAGAAGATAAATGGAAGAGAAAAATAATTTTTTGGATGAAAAAGAAATAGTAATTAAAATTTTGAAAAACAAAACGGTATGTGAAGTGTTACATAATGTAAATTCGAGGGTGTGATTTTCATCTCAATTAGGGGTATTTCAGTATGTTTATCTATTTGTCGTGTGGCATAGTAACAACTTTCTTTGCTCAAGGGCCTATTTTTGTTACCATTAAGCGAAGAGTAGAATTTAAACTTGAATATACAAAATACAGTACTTTTTGGATGAAAAAGAAATAGTAAGTAAAATTTTGAAAAACAAAACGGTATGTGAGTGTTACATAATGTAAATTAGAGGGTGTGATTTGTAATCTCATTTAGGGGTATTTCGGTATGTTTATCTATTTATCGTGTGTCACTGTAACAACTTTCTTTGCTTTAGGGTACCATTAAGCGCAGACTATAATTTAAACTTGAATATACAAAATACAGTACGGAAAGTGTAAAGACACCTGATATACATAAAGTATTTTGTAAATGTCCCTAGCATAAATAACGAGCTTCATATCATGCAACTTCAAATGTATTCTAGTATCTAGAAATGGAAACGAAATGTTGCGATGATATGGAATTCTTTCCCTTAATTGGTTGCAAATTGTTGAGGATTTGAGTAGGTCCTGGATTTTTTTCATCTAGACAAGTTTGTTAAACTTCACCACTCCTGGACACCGCTCCTATACCCCATTTATCACCCTTCAACCAAACATGTTTGGTAGGGGGATTGATCTTACCGAACAATATCAAGGAATAAAAGAAGTTAAAATTTAGTTCATGTCCAATAGTGCCTGCCTAACACGCACCTATGGTTTTATCGCCATGCGCCATTCAGGTATATATTGCACGACCATACAAATGTTTAGAATCTTTTACAGGAGTTGGGTTGAAGAATCCTTCTTCGGTACAAGCCTTTGATAATTCTTCTTTTCTTTCAGGTTTGGTGGAAAGCAGATACATGCAAGTGAGGATGATGGATTGATAAACCATACTTTGGTACGGGATTTGGATGAAGAGACTGATAGATTAGAGAAGTTTGGAGCTGAACTTGAAGCTGATTGAAGTGCTCTCAACTGATTAATGTAGAAGCTGCAGAATTCTCTTCTAAAAACGCCTAAATCTGGAACTTGTACATGGTGTCGATCTGGTATATTATGTGATAAATGCCAATGTCGAATTTAGTCTGTAGTGTTGCGTGTAGATTATGAGGTTACAGATTCATCGACCTTTCTGAAACACAGATGGCCTGCTATTCAATTTATTGTGAACTATTCCGAGCTTTGAGATGACATATGTCCGCTTTGACTAAAATTCTTATCCCATAATTTGTATTGGTTATTCACAAATGCAGAAACTTGATGCGTGAACGCTGCTCTCGTGCTCTGTACCGTCTATCCACATTTTAACTATTTCTTTGTCCATTCTATGTTTGAACACTTCAATTTCTTTCATAATTGCTCAACATATACGGATTCATTGAGCGATTCAAAGCTTTTCACGAAGAGTATGGACATATAGACCATCTAGTGTTTCGAAGCCTCCCATCAAAAAATCGTTTCCAATGAAAATTATTACAAAATAGATGAGTATTTGCAAACCCCTCAGAGTAAACTAGTACAATGACATTGTAAATAAAATAAGCGTTGCAGTTTCATATTCCTGAGATTTTGGTCTTTGTTAACTCTCGACATAGCAAGAAGTGCCACCCCCAAAATCCTACTGTCCATGGAAATCACGAAAATCACAATTATAGCAAAGCCGCCTTCGTCTTGCCAGATCGACCCAATAAATTAACAAACAATGCAAGTGTAATGATCTAAATCAGGATCAATGCTAAATCTTGACTTCATAGAACAGAAGAGCTCAAGGCCTGAGCGGTTACAAACTGATAATAAGCTTAGAAAGGAACAGAATTTGGCTCGACTCGGTCCTCCCCCATCTGATGGAAAATTTCCAATGCTTCCAAACCCTTTCCATGTATTGCGAAACCACTCAATCATTGATGTCCATGTTACAATATTTTTTGCAAGCATTTCATTGAAACAAATTCTAGCAGCATAAATGCTTCTACATATTAAGAATAGAAGTCCCCAGTGATCCGTTTCCTTCATTAGAAGTAAAAATTGAGTTTCTTACGAGGTATCCATGGATGCATTTACCCAACCGTAGAGCACCCATTGTGTATATAAAACAACAAGGCTTCTCAGGTTTACAGCCACAGGTCGAACACCTGCAGTTAGCATTTGATGAAACAAATCAGTCGCCTCTTTAAAGTGTCCATTTTCACTGAACCCCAGCATTAGAGCACACCAAGTGATAAAGTTTCTGTAAGGAACTTCTATGGATAACTGAGTTGATGCCTCCAAATCGGAGCACTTTGCACAAACATCCAACAAACTCGTTCTTGAAACATCGTCGCAAAGTTCATTCTGTATTGAAAGACAATGTACTTGCTTAACTAGATTGGGGTTTCCAACCTCTGGAAACCCCGAAACAAGTAAAGTTAACACCTCAATGCTTCGTTTCAAAGCCTTTCCTTTTGAAGAATACAAGGATATCATTATATTCCAGAAACAACATCTGGTTTATCGTTTTCTTCAAAAAGAGTATCAGCACCTCCAACATCAGCATGCATTTTCAAGATTGAATTAATCATACTGACTGATCAATTGAGAAAGCACTTTTGATCACATAAACACGAATCTGTCTCCCTTCAAGAACAGTTGAGCATATTCATAACATCACAATCGCCATCACTGCATTAGGCCCCACCGCTTTCCGCATTTCAATAAACAATCGAGAAGCGCCACCAACATACCCGTATATCAGCGATGTCCAAGACACCAAATCCGTGTGCGGCATTTTACCGATCAACTGCAGTGCATTTCGAAACATCTCTGTTCAAAAACACCATTTATGCAAATCTTTTGCCACTTTCAAGCAACATAACCATTCCATGAAATATTGAAACCATATAACTACAATGTGAAACGCCCTTTTCTTTCATAATTTATATCATTATGCTCTGATGCATACCAACACTTAGCACAGAAACAGAACTATCAACAACATGCAGTTCAATAAATAAAGATACCAACTTTGAAAGAATTGTAAGGGGTAATTCATGCCCATTGATACTATAATAGAAACATGGATTTGGGAAGAAGTGAAGAAATTTTCAAGATTTAGGAAGATAAGTCGAAAATCGAAAATTCGAAATGATGTAACATCAAAACTTATTTGTCCGCTGATTTTTTGAAGAAACGCTGAAAGATATTGATAGAAGTAAATATAAAACAACGCCTTAAAAGGTATGATATGCTCAAATATGAAAACAAGCGAATCCCACATCGAAGGATTAGCAAATATTAAACCGCTTTACATAGCAGAACTTGTACGTCTACGCTCACGACCTTACTTGAACAGGATCTGTTCTATAGGTTGTACCTCTGTATCCTTGAGTTCTAAGGAGACGGGAAACTAAGTCTGATGGATGACATACATCCGCCTGATCAGAGCGTGATTGACGGCTTTCTGGCTCTAGTTTAGAGGCATTAGGGCAGTAGAGGATCGTTCTCAGCTGGGTTCTCTCGGTTGGGATGGTCAGGCGGTCGTCTGACAGACTCGTCTGATCTTTTTTGCACGAGGTGGTTCTGTACAGTACCTAAATCTTGATTTTTATTAAACCATCAAATATGGTCTAATCCATTTTATAGTCGTTTACTTTAGATAAAAATCATTTTTTTAATATATTTTGATGTAAGTGGATGAAATATGTGATTAAAAAAAATGTGAATTTCATAAAGTATATGGTAATAAAATTAGTTGCCACACTTTTAACATTAAATTTTAACGAAACTTTATAGTTGAACCAAAAATGAATTATATGTTATTCGTTAATACTTGAACAGACATGTATGTAAAGGTGCAAGATTCAAGAACATTGCGTTGATTACAAAATATGGGACAATAAGATGCACATAGTTTAAATTCTTAATTTGAATAGACATCGTCGTCTTACTCCACTTCTATGTTTGTTTTCAGCATTCCTTGCATTGCCGTTGCGTATTTATGAAATTGTTTTAAATTTATTGTGAATTCGGAGAGTTAGTATGAGAGAGTTTTAAATGACAAGGTGTCAACTTGAAATTCTAGGATCGATTTAAGTGAAGTGAAATAAAGCCATTTTTCATATAGATAAAAATATATATATATAAAAATTACTCCATTCATCCCACAAAAATAAATTTACTTTCATTTCCATACAGATTAATATAATACAATTAGTATAGTTCAAAATATAAATTTTACTTATATTGTTCTAATATACCCATAAATTAGATAATAATTTAAATGAGTAATTCATAATTATTGATAAGAAGACACGTTAAATAGTAAAATATTAAAAAATTAAGAAATCAACCATACTCTAGACGAGACGAGGAGGTGACATATAATTTGTGACAAATGAAAAAGAAAAGCAAGTGATGGAAGTATTTTTATTTAAAAGCAAGTTAAAATAAAAAGTTAGTTAATTAGTTTTTTTTTTTTTTTGAGCCAAACATGAAAATAGAGTAAAAACGCGATTTTACTAAATTTAAGTGGCCGGATTGGACACGTCTAGCAATTTTAGTGCAAAATATGCGCAGACAGAACCTCGAACCCTAAACCCGTTTTTTTTTCACTCCGCCTTCCTCCACCACCGGCCACCGTAAAAATGAGCAAATCAACCGTATGGTCCCGCCTTCTCCGCCATCCGCTGCGCCGTCTCTTTGAACCACCAAAATGCCCCTCACCTCCATTTCCACTTCCCATTCTATCCACCCCTACTCCTTTCACCTCCCAAATCACCCGAAAATACAGCGCCAATTTCACCAACCTGTCGTTGAATGCACGTGTCGCCGCCGCGGACCGGGCGCTGCAGGAGCTCTCGGTCGAGATGGAGCGCGAAAGGAAACGAGAGAAAGAGGAGAGGCAGAAGGCGGGGCTGGATACTGCGGACATGGATGCCGATTACGATGAGGATTACATGGGCGTGGATTCGATAATTGATAAATTGGAAAAACAGAAGTTGAAAGGTGAGAGCTCGGAGCTGAACCGGTACGAGGAGGCTACTGACTCGGATTCGGATGATGATGACAGGTTTTCGGCTGATAAGATGAATAAGCAGGCTGATCAGTTCGAAAAGAAGTTCAAGAGGCACGAGGAGCTCCTTGACAAGTTTACGAAGGCTGGTAATAATTCTATCAACCACATTACATGCATTGTTGTGTTTAGTGTAATTTGTGTACTTACGGGTTCCATTTTATATATGTGAAAAATATATGGATGTTTTGTGTTAGTATTTTTCCCATCTTGATTTTCGATGTCCATTTCCAAGCATTTTTGTTAGAAATTACATCTGATAAAGGAAATGGTGGTACTGGATCGGATGCTGAAGCACACAATACTTGTTTGATTTTTGTAAGTTATGATTCACCATTATACATTACAAGAAATGATTAGGATTGTAAGTTGGTTTCACGTGCAGATCTTTTATGCTTGGTTGTTTGAATGCCTATAGTTATGTAGAGTAATCTTGTTTGTAGATGTAGAATGTTTTGCACAAGAAGTTGCTCAGAGTATGAATCTCTCGGTTTATGAATATTTTCTTGAAAGCATAAATAGAACATGAAATCTCACGAAAAAAATCGAGAAAAACTTACTTGTGGTTTAAGGGATTTTTGTGTTCTCAGCCAATATGGTGGCAAGTGAATAAATTTTCTGTTCTTTTGTAATAATGAATGTGATTGCAGGACTCTTGTTCTAAGCAAAAGAGAACTTGTGTGGTTTAAGGGATTTTTGTGTTCTCAGGCAATATGGTGGCAAGCGAATAAATTTTCTGTTCTTTTGTAATAATGAATGTGATTGCATGACTCTTGTTCTATGCAATAAGATTTTCAGTTACAAAATAGTAGATAATGTGAAACTGGGTTTATTTTTTGAACATTATACTACAACATGAAATAACAAGGAGTACAATATGAATTATTAGAGGCTGATGGGTCATTGTTTTGCTATTTGAACATTTTGTTCACGTCTTTGTTTTGCTATTTTATGCATTTAACTTCATAGATTTGAGCAGAGACTCTGGATGATGCATTCAAGTGGATGAATAAAATTGATAAGTTCGAGGACAAGCATTTCCATCTGAGGATGGAGTACTGTGTTATTGGTGAGTTGATGAAGAGGTTAAAAGTAGCTGAAGGGAAGGAAAAATTTCTTCTTCAGGTGAAGTTGAATAGGGCCGTGAGGATGGTAGAATGGAAGGAAGCATATGATCCAAATGACCCCACCAATTATGGAGTCATTCAGAACGATCAGTTAGGATCTTCTGTTGATCTTCTGCAGCATGCCGGGTTCGAAAGGGAGCAGCGGTTGATACAAGGTGGAGAGGAAGATGATGATTTAGAGTTTGATGACATGAAAGAGAAGGATACTATAATAATGGGAAAGCTTAATGCATTAGACAAGATACTTGAGCAGAAGCTTTTGGCATTGGATCACACCTTTGGGAAGAAGGGAAAGCTTCTGGAGGAAGAAATTAGAGATCTTGCCGAGGAAAGGAACTCATTGACTGAGAAAAAGAGAACGCCTCTCTACAGGAAAGTATGTGGATGCCTATTCTGCATTTCATTAATATACTAATGATTTCCTTGAGATCTAAGCAATTTTTTACTGAGTAGATGATTATTTTCTTATAATTTTCTCTTGAAAATTTGATCAGAATGTGTCTTTTAATACCTGCAACCTTCATTGTTGTTCGATAAAATCATGTTTGAGAAGTATACTTCTTTCATGTCACATAAAGATAATTGTCGTCATACAAGGCTGCTAAACTCTGTGAAATTTAGGCCTATATAATCTCCCTGTACAAGTGTTTGTGCTACCCCTGCATAATAGCCTACCATATAATGGATATTTATCCATGGTTGATGATCTTTAATTTAATATCTGAATATTGAGGGCACATTCTGCTATCATGTTAGCATTACGTTGTGGGACTCTTTTATCTTCCATCAAATCATCTCAGTCAATATTGGCTATGATTTTGGTCTTCTCATGAATCGACTTTTTTCCTCGTTTCAGTAAGCATGGTCATCTGCACTTGTTTTACTTGCTTTACTGGCTGTCAAATTAATATTTGACTCAATCTGGGCTCAATGGTTTCAGGGATTTGATGTTAAACTCATTGATGTCAATAGAACCTGTAAAGTTACAAAGGTAATATAATTTACATGTTGAAATCTCTCTCTCTCTCGAACGTGATAATTTGCCATATATGAATGATATAGGGAGGTCAAGTTGTCAAGTACACTGCAATGCTAGCTTGTGGTAACTATCACGGTGTTGTTGGTTTTGCAAAAGCAAAAGGTCCGTCCATTCCTATCGCTCTTCAAAAGGTATCATGCTGGTATTTTCCTTCGTCCCTGACTTTCAGAAAATTTCTTTGTTGAGAATGAAATCGGTTGATGTCATGGTTAGCTAGCGAAAAAAGTTCCAGTAGGAAAAATCTGCTGCTAGATGAATGAATAAGACTTGAGAAGTTGACATGTATGTGAAAATATCCAATTTACTAAATTTGTTTCAAATATGTATCATAGAATCTTTCGATTTTTTGAAGACTATTTGAATGTTAAGAATGAAACTAAGTTATCTGGTTGCTCATGGTAAATAGTTTTCGAATATATGATTCCTTGGGATCTTTTGCTCATATGATTGTGTTTTACTGATTTATTTTCTGACAGGCCTATGAGAAATGTTTTCAGAATCTGCATTATGTAGAACGGCACGAGGAGCATACAATTGCACATGCAGTCCAGACTTCATATAAAAAGACCAAGGTTCTAACTAAATTTCTAGTTCTTTAAGCTTGTTAAAATTAAAGCTAAAAGAAGATTTTCATTTCCTGTTATTACCCAAAATTTGTATGGACTTCTAGGTGTATCTTTGGCCTGCATCCACTCAAACAGGGATGAAAGCAGGCAGAACTGTCCAAACAATTCTCAATTTAGGTGGTTTCAAAAATGTGAAATCAAAGGTAAAACAACTCTAATTTCCAATGACCTGCAAAATCGATTTCTATTTTCGATCTCTCTTAACATGAATACTCTTATAGGTCATCGGTTCAAGGAATCCTCATAACACAGTCAAGGCTATATTTAAGGCTCTAAATGCGGTATGTAGAATAATCTATTCATTCTAAAGGCATTTTAATTTTTCTATTTGATTCAACTCTCATGATGATTGCATTTTGTTTTACTTTACAGATCGAAACTCCCAAAGATGTTCAAGAGAAGTTTGGACGAACTGTTGTTGAGTCATATTTACTATGAAGGTGTGTTTTGAGATCCACACTCTATATTTACTTTCTGTTTTTTTCCTTCCACAAGGATGGAGGGGGATCTTCGAACATAATATTTCCCTAGAGTGTAGTTCAATTGGTTAGAACACGGCATTGTCAAGGCAGAAGCTGCGGGTTTGAGCACCATCAATCCCGACGGATCCAATAAATACATTGATTAATTTCTCTCTTTCTATGAAAGGTAAGCCCCTGTTTGATGCCATTATAAAGAGAAATTAGGGGGAAATGATGTTTTAAATAGTGATTTTTTGGAGAATGTGGTTACAAAGTAAGGAAAAGTTGTGTTACGTGTAGAATATGTTATAGTGTGAATGTATGATTGAAAATGAATATGAGAAATAAAGTATTTTAATTTAAAGAGAGTCAAACTGGGCCATATGGCATATTCTTATCATCTTTTTCGTCGAGATGCTACTCTCTGTAAAAGCCAATGGGATATGATATGATATGATATTGAGTTCTGCTTTTGCACAGAAGCAACTGTAAATGTTACAGCTATGGAAGCAAAGATGCAACAAAAAGCACGCATTTCAGTGAAAAACTGAAAACCGGGAAACCAGCTAGGATACAAGAAAGACGCTTCAAATAATCTTAAATCTCAAATGCCCAAATACTGGAGCTAATGTTTCAGTTTAGGTTTGTTTCAGTTGTATCGTTACTGATAGATGCCTTTTTGTACCAACTTTTCCATCTTCGAGAATTCTTTTGTGTAGTTTCAATGGATATCGAGTAAAATTAATGATACTTAAAAAATTGAGCATCAGATTTTCATTGAGTTCAGGAATACACGAGATCCCCCTTGATCCTGATACTTTTAATTCATTTGAATGTGTTTTAATCAGTTATGCAGGTGGACTTCAACTGCAGTGAAAGATTGATTTTCCAATATTCTAGAAAGTTTGTTGTGAGAATCAGAACACAGGAATTTAGCACAATTGCAGAATGAAACTAAATCGACTGAAGTTATATGCACAAATAAGATGATGCATTATACAACAAACTCGTACAAACACAACGATCCCCTGACTAAACATATACACCAAAACTACATCTATCGCCTACGAACTATGTAAGTACTACTTGAAAAAGAACTAAGCTCGACTGTTTCCATCCTAGAAGCACATTCTGGTCTTGGCACATTCTTAAATTACCCTATATCAGATACAAGATTTAAAAGTCTGATTTCACAAGCTTCATTCGAGGTTTTATGTCAACGTTGTCAAAGGGATTCCTCTGTTCTACATGAATATAGTCTCTTGTCTTGAGAACCTGCAATTTTTTCATGCAAAAACAAAATAAAATTAAAAAGTCAGAAGTCCACTTTTTAGCTTATCCAAACATGCTCCTAGTCACAATGTGATTTTCTAATTGGTAATTAAGAGAGCATTGGCATACCAATGCTTCAAAAAACATCCTTGAAGCTTCCTTGCGCGTTTTACCAATTAACAAGCTGTCCATGGAAAGAGACTTTCTTCCAGAATCTGCCTCCTTAACAAATAAGGTTTGAAGATACTTGGAAACAGCCCTAAAAAGATAAAATAACATCAGGAATTAATAAACTTAGCCAAGTAAAAGGAAATCAAGGTAAATATACATAAACAGCAAAAAGATAGCAGAAGCCGCCTTCTTAAGCAGTGTAAGGCGAGCAGCAAATGCATACTGTCGCAGAGACAATAGTAAACAAAGCAATTTGCTAGGAAGGAGAAAATCAACGCACTTTCGAAAGAAAAATTAACTAGCAAAACATATACCTCGTACGCGTAGACCATCCACTGTTCACAATAAACTGGGTCTCTTCAGGATCAGGCATATAGTCATCAGCTATTTCAGTTTCTTCCTCATCAACATTTAGAAACTCTGCAAATCCAAAGAGCATAATGAATCAAGTATGGATAATCTGCACAATCACATAGCTAATAAAACAAATTCGGAAAGCCAAAAGCTTCCAAAACAACTCGAGAGATATTCACAATACCAATTAGACCCATAAATGATTCACAAAACCCAACTGAAAAGGAGAAGCCTCAGAAACATGTGCAGAGACTTCTAAATTTAAATCAATGAAGCACCTTCTACCAATGGCTCCCTATTTATATCAGGCTAAATTCTCAGAAGCTTTTTTCTTATGTCTAGAGGGGTGGCAAGAGTTCAAGATTCAAAACGAAAGATAGAAGCAAACCTGTATCATTTCCAGTGGCTGAATATAAGTCCTGCATGAAAGAGCAAAAAGTGTTCTTAATGGAAATTTCCATAGTTGAAAAGAGAGCTAGAGAGTTGAGAAACAAAAGAAAAAGATAACTTTGAACTTTAACTGAACTGTAGAAGTGTTAAAAATGTCTGCACCAGAAAATTACCATCAGCGTAGAGGGCATCTCGACTTCAACACAGCAAGGTGCATGATAACATATTCCGAATAGGTGAAGTAAAGATCAACTCCCATCATTGTGTGGGTAAATTCATAAATTATCTGTCTTTAGGATTCTGAAGTTATTATACTCATTGCGATTTCTACTGTACATTGTAATTGATGAAAATATTTGAATAAATTATCATCATTCACCCAAAGAAGGTGCAGTTCCTAGAATTTTGATTATTTTGTATTCAAAATATTAATTTTAAGACATGAAATCAATTTAGTTTGCTAAAGTTCTGTCTCAAATATGAGAGATAATTGACTCGAGAATATGGACTACCAACTGCCTCTACGACACATAGCTCTTATTTGACACCCTTTAGTTTATTTTAATTTTTGCTACATGATCATTTTCAACCACACATTCACACAATAAAATATTCAACACGTAAATTCAAAAACATTCCCAACTTTCTAACCACACATTCTATTAAAAATACTATTCAAAACTCATTTTTATTTGTTTAATGGGAATCAAACCGAGGCATAATATAATTTAATCAATTTCTACACAGTTGTCTACGACCCATGTGAAGTCCTAAAATTTGCCTAGTGAAGACCCTTAGACACGTAAATGCTATTCCACCAATGACCAGACATTGGTGAAATGGAAGTATATGCATCGCCAGAATGAAAGGTGTATAGAAACAAGAAAAACTTACATTACGATCATGCAAGTCAAAACTGGAGATTTCTGCATCTAGCATATTTAGTTGATAAGCTTCATGCATATTTGGTTTTTGATCATCATCTATGAAACCATCTTCAACAACCAAACTGCCTTGTGGTTGATATGAAGGGTCTACAATTTGGTCGCCAGAAATACCATTATATATTTCACTCTGAACATTATACTCCAAATCTCCTTGATCAGCATATGATAGCAGTTCAACTTCTGCACCATTTCGGGCGACCTCAAACAGATCATTGTTCCTTCCAATTAGTTCAGTTTCATACTCTGCAATAATACTATCATCCTTCTCTGTCACTTCATATATACCAATTATTTTTCCATCCCTAGAATCCATCACAGAAGTGTCCAACTCAACAGAAGGTGCCCCTATCTTCTGATCAGGTAAAATGTCCAATGTGGTTCCATTCAGTGAAGAATTTGTCTCGTCAGTCTCATTTAAAGGAGTGATCTGAACTATATCACATGAAGAAGGGTTTACGGCATCAGCACTTCTACCACTTATTTCTACTTCAGCTTCATTCTGCAAAAGTTTTTGCTGTAAAACATCAGGCTTCAAACTGTCATTTTCAGGCTTCATCTGCTCTTCATTGATATTAACTTCTATATACGTGTCGTTGACATCCTCCAGCTTATTCTGGCTCAGCAGAGAGTTCTCAACCGGTTCAGCTTCCGCATTTTCTCTGATTACCAAAAGCTCACTGCATGGGCCCAGTCCACTTTCTTCTGGGACATTCAGCTCACTGGACCCCTTATCTTTTTCTATGTTCATGCCGATACCATTTTCAGGAACCAATTCCGATTCAGCTGCAGTTTGAAGAGAAGTAACACTTTCTTCATGTTGAGAAGCTAACTTGGGTTCGGCCCCACATCCAAGTAAAACATCATTATCGTCGTTTTGGGAAGTTAACCTTGGTTCAGACGCAGTTTCAAGAGAGACATCCATATCATTTTGGCAGACTCTTATTCCACTCAGATCATGTACTTGACAGTGCCAAGAAGCCAAATCAATTGACATGCCTAGAAAAAGGAAATAAACCAATGAAGGCCATTGCCTGGAATTATGTCATGCTCCAATAAAAGGTACATCTATATCAAGTGGGAAATGTTGATTTTCCGTGAAATGGATATACACGTCCATTGAACAGATCATCAATAAAGTAACTAGATAAACGAAGATATGAGATAACTAATGGACACCCCTAACCACAGAGATATTAGAACTCAAACTATGTACTCATAAACAGAATTCATGAAACGACGCGACAGTTTGTGTCCAGGAAACTTGGATTTACTGCAGTGCAATTTTCCACCATCCAGTGAGCTGTGACCGACAACATATAGATGGATGAAATAGGACCAGTTTAAAGCCAAGAATGTCATGACCAAGGTCTTAACAATAAATATACGGAACTCATATGATGTCAATTAATCAAACAAAGCTTTCAATGAGAATATAATGGGGAATAGCAGGCAATATGCCAAACAATAAACATGGATCCAACAGAATTAATACATAAGTCAGATTTTTAAATTTACAAGGGAAGTCATGAGCACCGGAGAGCATATTGGCTTAAAACTCACCAGTAAATATTGGTTCAAGAAAAATTTCTTCCTCCAACTGTTGTTTCCGAATCATTGAAATCTCAGGACTTGTGCAAGGAGCTTTCTTTCGTACACGACGTATGTCTTCAGTTTTTGTCAATTGTTGGCGTATCAAACTTTCAAGGAACAAACAAAAAAGTTAGCAATTTATATGAATGACATGGACAGGGTAGCGTACAAGATCACCACTCTAAAAACTGGATATTCATTAATCATAACTAGGAGGTAAATTGACGAGGTCAAGATGCATTTGACAGCTACTTGTGTGAAGATAAAAATAGATAGGCAAATTGTGGGAAATCCGGTTCTCTAAATAAGGGAAACNTGGCGTATCAAACTTTCAAGGAACAAACAAAAAAGTTAGCAATTTATATGAATGACATGGACAGGGTAGCGTACAAGATCACCACTCTAAAAACTGGATATTCATTAATCATAACTAGGAGGTAAATTGACGAGGTCAAGATGCATTTGACAGCTACTTGTGTGAAGATAAAAATAGATAGGCAAATTGTGGGAAATCCGGTTCTCTAAATAAGGGAAACCATGTCTGTATAGCTGTAATTAGCTAGGAGATTTTGTAATAATTCAGTAATTGTAACCCCTGATTCTAGGGAATTAGTTTTGGGTCAATATTCCTAGGATTAGTCAGTTTCCTAGTTTAGAGCTTCCCCAGTTCCTATCTCTGTTGCCCAGCCAAATACTCAGTCCATTCCTGTTAACCAGCTTGAGTGAAACAGTCAGTTAGAATCAATACGACCAGAGTCAAAGGTTCGGCCGAAATCCATACAACCCGACACCGAGCCTTATACACCAAAGTCACAGGAGGTGATTCAAGACACTACTCGTACACTGCTGGTTTTTTCAAGGAGGAGGGCACCTGTGCAGGTTCAATCACCCAAATCAGCCCCTGTTCTTGGACTTAGCGAGGTAATTGCTGAACCTATTTCTAATAAAGATGGTGCCACTGAAAATCTTGATCAAAGTGACTATGATATTCCCGCTGCTATTAGAAAAGGAACTAGAGCATGCACAAAACACCCTCTGTACTTATTCATGTCATACAAGAATCTGTCCCATAATCACAAAGGCTTTCTCACTAGCCTAAACACAATCTCCATTCCCAAAACTATATCTGAGGCATTAGGTGATAAGAATTGGAAGAATGCCATGAAGGTCGAAATGGAAGCACTTGAGAAGAACAAGACATGGGACTTGGTGAAATTACCAAGAGGGAAGAAGCCAGTGGGATGTAGATGGGTATTCACAGTAAAATACAAGTCAGATGGTTCATTGGAGAGGTACAAAGCAAGATTAGCTGCTAATGGCTACACTCAAACGTATGGAATAGATTACCTTGAGACTTTTGCTCATGTTGCAAAGATGAACACCGTGAGAGTGTTGTTGTCATTGGCTGCCAATCAAGGCTGGAAATTACAACAATTTGACGTCAAGAATGCCTTTTTACATGGTGTTCTCGAGGAGGAGGTTTATATGGATGTTCCACCGGGGTTCGGTCCAAATACAGGACAGGTAGTATGTAGGCTAAAGAAGGCATTATATGGACTAAAATAGTCTCCAAGAGCTTGGTTTGGAAGGTTTGCCAAGGTAATGCTCAATTTAGGGTATAAACAAAGCCAAGGCGATCACACCTTATTTGTAAAGCACTCAGCTTCAGGAGGAGTGACTGCATTATTAGTCTACGTAGACGACATTATAGTGACAGGTGACGATTTGGAAGAAATGGAGAATTTAAAGAAGTGCTTAGTGAAAGAATTCGAAATCAAAGAGCTCGGTAAGTTAAAGTATTTTCTCGGCATTGAGGTAGCACATTCTCGGGAAGGGGTCTTCATATCTCAGCAAAAATACATAACAGACTTGTTGATGGAGACGGGCAAGTTAGGATGCAAACCAGCAGAGACACCTATAGAGTTCAACCACGGACTTGGAGATGCTCTGGAAGACGCGGCAGTAGACAAAGGCTCTTATGAGAGACATGTGGGAAAGCTTATCTACTTGTTACACACTAGACCAGACATAACTTATGCGGTCAGTGTTGTAAGTCAGTTCATGCACAATCCCAAAGAATCGCATCTTAGGGCTGTGTATCAATTCTGTAATACTTGAAAGGCACGCCAGGCAGAGGAATTCTATTTAAGAAAGGGGAGAAGCTAACCCTTGAAACCTACACTGATGCAGATTATGCAGGGTCTATAGTTGATAGGAGATCAACCTCGGGTTATTGCACTTTCCTAGGAGGCAACCTTGTGACTTGGAGGAGTAAAAAACAGAATGTTGTGGAAAGATCCAATGCAGAAACCGAGTTTAGAGCAATGGCACTTGGGATTTGCGAGTTATTATGGCTGAAAATTGTCTTGGAAGATTTGAGAGTCAAGTGGGAAGGTCCAATGAAGCTTTATTGTGACAATAAATCAGCTATTAATATTGCACATAATCCAGTTCAACATGACCGTACGAAACACATTGAAGTTGATAGGCATTTTATAAAGGAGAAGCTTGACAGCAGCCTGATTTGCACTCCATTTGTGTCCACTGATGATCAACTAGCGGATATACTTACCAAAGGGCTGTCTGGGAAGTTTTTTCAGAGACTAGTAAGCAAGCTTGGAATGGATGATATCCATTCACCAGTTTGAGGAGGAGTGTGGGAAATTCGGTTCTCTAAATAAGGGAAACCGTGTCTGTATAGCTGTAATTAGCTAGGAGATTTTGTAGTAATACAGTCATTGTAATCCCTGATTCTA
>CAIGRK010016747.1:0-12922 GCA_903798315.1 Fraxinus greggii | reverse complement strand
TTTTGGCTGTGGCGGTGGGGGTTTCTGGTGGCAATTTTGGTGGTGGTGATGAAGTGGTGGTTGGGTTGCGGTGGTGCGGTGGTTGAAAACAACGAAAACATGTTTTGAAAATTTTGGCCCAGTTATAACTGAAAACACCCAAGACGACAAATTTGTCATTTTGGACTTTATTTGTAAATTTTCAACCCATTTTCAAAAACGCGTTTTCGAAAATATGAAAAAGAACACGTTTTCACTGTTTTGAAAAATCGAAAACAGAAAACGGGTTGAAAATGACAAAGAGAGCAGGCCCTTAATTTCTTTGCACTGCCATCCCAAACCTCTTAGAATAATTATGCAACGAAAGGACATTTATATGTATTCCCTCCAAATGACTGTTTAAAGACATGTAAAAGCACGTGTCTATTTTTTTTAAGGGAAGATTAGTAAATACATTATATGTCCTAAAATATATTTAAAAAAAAAAAGATTAAAAGAGAGAATTATTTAAAAAAAAAAAAAAATTCACCTTCATCTTCCTCAACCCCAAATATCTTTCAAGAAATACCAATGGAATTACTTGGATACACTAACACGAATAAGGAAATTATGTTGCAGGTGGCGGCTGCATGGGTTAAAAACTTAAAATCCATGCACACTTTAATCTGACATGTTTCTCACCATACAACTGCACAGAAATCACTGGTTTTACTAGTCTAATTTTATAAAGGTCGTTTTTATTCTAAATAGGACCATGTCCGCTTCCGTTGTGCTCTGGTTCAACCTCTGGCACCAGCCTTCACTTCTGTTGAGTACCAAAATCTAGCTTCTAGGTCTAGTCAATTTCCTTTAGTTCAGAATCCAGTTTCAAGGTTTTATCAGTCTTAGCTTCAGCAACATAATCTTTTCCATAAGGCTCCGGGTGGTGGGGCAATGGGTGTTGGGGTGGATGAACAGTTTCCATTTTTTGCCATTTTATTTAATTGCTTTAAGAGTGAAACAGTGGATAGACACTATTTTGCCCTTGTGAAATCTGGGAAAGTGCACTTCACGTGTGAAACTAACGAATGATTTGGGCGGAATCCGTCCTTAAGTCCTTGCGATTTACCGATTTGGGATGGCATTGCCAAAAAAAGAAAGGTTTGGGACCCATTTGTAGTTTTGCAAAGGTTAGGGACCCCCACTGCAATTGAGCAGAATGCCAGACTATAATGAATGATAACTAATTTGTACTTGGTATAGTTTATGAAGGTCAGGGGAAAGTGAAAGAGTTCTTTGACCTAATGATGCAAATTAATAATTACTGCAGTATTTGCGTACTGGTACTATTATAGAACACATTCTAAAGAATAATAGATGCCACTTTTTTACTGCATGATAGCATAGAAAAATGGTTCATTATGATCACTGTACTCCAAGTCTCGAGTGTACTAAATAGCAGAATAGCCAAAAGCATGGCCCATCAATGGACTAACTTCAGTCAAGCATCTAATTCTACTCGTTTCGGTTCCGAAAGTCGTGTAAAAGAAATTCGAAGGAAGACGCAGACTAACTATATGCATGTTTGTCAATCTATAACCATTCACATGTTACACAAACAAAAAGAAATTCTATTTATTTCATCTTTTACCATTTTATGTGAAAAAAGTAATGTTCATCATGTTGCATGAAGCAGGGCCAATTTTATTTTGGTATATGGACCCTGTAAAACGTTCCTAAAATAAATGTTTCTAGTAGAAAATTCCAGACAAAATAGTAGACAGGTCTAAATAAACTATTTTCTTTGCAAACGTGACGAGAGCAAACTAAATTACATACCTGTACAAGAGCTGTAACCATCCCCCTTAAACTGCACACCATTGAACACAGGGCATTCACACACTCTTCCTCGAAATGTGTCCTGAGAATGTAAAAATGTAAGGAATCAAAACAACTAACAACGCAAAATAGCTAGTTATTAATAAAGCACCTTGCAAGCTGTAATATTTGCTGTCTTGTCTTGCCAGCAGCCACCATTATTATCCAAGCACTCATTTGTTTCAACATCTGCAATTAAGAAGGTAATCTTTTATAAAAATCAATTAAATGTCATATTATCCAAAATTTTGCAATATTCTGGAATTATGTAACTCACCACCACTCAAACAAACAGATGGTTCCGTAGTTTCCTCAAAACCAGAACAAATAGCCTTTAGAACGGCACCTTTCTCCAACTTCCCTGCAAAGGTCATATATCAGAGAAAAATATATGATGACAGAAGATGCTTTAGTATACAGACAGACCTCGGTATTGTCGATTGTTGACAACAAGGGTGGGCAATATGGTTACATCACCACGAGATCCTTTCCCAATCTACAAATCTCAGATATTTTGCATTATTACCACATAAGAAGTTTTAATAAAAACATATATCAGAAACATTGATGATTCACTTCAAAATATTTCGCAAAAGATAAGTTCGAACACTCACCTGAGCATTTTGCTCTTCTTTCAGAACGGGATTGTCTGAATCAACATTAGGATCACCCGTGCACTTTTCAATCTTTTTCAGATCAAGCCCTGCATGTGAGCAACAATGACATATAATTGTTCATCGATAACGATTGAGATTAGTGAAAGGCGAATAATTACCTAAAGATCTGATAACACCATCAGCACATTCCTTGTTGTATTTCTTTTCCTTCATGGGGCATCTAATTTGAAAATCAGTAACATAATCCCACCAAACCCATGGCTTCTTAGCTTCATTGGCCACTTTAAACACACATAGCTGCCTCAAGTTTTCGAGAACTACATCTTTACCCTCATAACCAGAGCTGAAATCTTGTTCGGGGTCCGGAGCACAATATCTTCCATGGTTGATACATTGGGACTTGCATTGTTTGCTTATGGTGAATGCCCGCGGGCAATACCAAGTTATATAATGAGGTGTANATGGGGCATCTAATTTGAAAATCAGTAACATAATCCCACCAAACCCATGGCTTCTTAGCTTCATTGGCCACTTTAAACACACATAGCTGCCTCAAGTTTTCGAGAACTACATCTTTACCCTCATAACCAGAGCTGAAATCTTGTTCGGGGTCCGGAGCACAATATCTTCCATGGTTGATACATTGGGACTTGCATTGTTTGCTTATGGTGAATGCCCGCGGGCAATACCAAGTTATATAATGAGGTGTAAACTGAGTATAACCACCTTTCTCAAGAATTTGGGCCGCACCCTTAAAATCCTTCACAAACTCCATCAACATATCACACTTAATTCCACACTCATCATTGCTGTTAGTCCACAGTTCATACTCCACTCGATCATCTGGGTGCGGAACAGCCTCTCTCCAATCTAGATTCACATTTACCATATCACCTACATTGATTGCTTTTTTTAAATTTTCACTGAAATTTTTATTGATCAGTGCAGAAGGTATTGTTATGTTAGCGATATACTTCACAGATGCATGATCCTCTTCAGGTGAGTCCATGGTTATTAATGCTTCCTCCATGTCATCAGCCACAAGAACTGCAGCAGCACCAGCATTTTGGGCATTCCAAACCTTTAGAGCAAAAAAGCAATCTGTGTTGTGGAAGGACAAGGTCCAAATTCATCAAAAGAATTATACAAAAAGTTTCCAGTAGAAACATAGAAAACAATGTACATCCTGCTTCAAAGGGAAATAGGGAAGCTGCATTACAGCAAATGAAATACCATATGCAGTTCTTCGAGAAAGGAAAAATATATCAAAAACAGACAATACAAATCAACCTCAGATTCAAAAAACATGATAGACGGAAAGTCTCATAGAACAGTTTCACAATCAAGACCTCAATCTAAACAAAATCCAACTCAAAAGTGCAAATAAATAATTTATTAACAAAATAAGCTGATATAGCAAAATCTCTAGCACAAGAAAGATAACCCTATCTATCATGAATAACTGACTTGACCAAAAGGATATCCCAATCGATACATCAGATACAGCATTGAACTTTACCGTAAGGGCATCTCCCAAACAGCTTCAAAGTTAACGTCAAACTAGCAAACTGGCATTAACTAAAATCAGTAAAAGGATATCCCAACAAATGATATACTTAACCTCTAACAAGGAGACGCACCACAGATTTCATTTTTTTTTTATTTTTAACATACCAAAAATTAGAAAAAGGGTAATCATAAAAATCAGAAATAAGCTCGAAATAGAAATAAATACTAGACTCTAAATTCAAATTACACAAAAAGGACGCATGTACCTCCACGATCAACAAGAACAAAGAAAGGCAAAGCTCCAGGCTTTGACTTGAAAGAAATCTCAAAATCTTGAAAATTCTTGCAGCCCTTCCTATTTTCCTTCGGGTACATCACAGTCCCTGCCATGCTACCTCCATATTGTGGAATACCAAAGTTCCCAATCGCACTGTCATGAGTGCCCTTGATGCTGTCTGGTGACGTCACCCTTAAGCTGTTCTTTTCCACCACAAACCGACCCACCACTGATTCAGCAAAAATCAACAGAGTAAACCCCAGCAAGATTGCACTTTCCGATCTTTTGAAACGACCCATTTGCTCGGGTTTCCCGAATAGGCAATAAATTGTGGAGATCTTTTCAATGAGTGATATTTTGAGATTCCTTCTTCTTCATTTTTTGCGAAATTATAAATAAAACAGTCTAATTTCTCGAAAAAAAAATTGTGCTTGTGTTTTGGGTTGGAAATCTGAGTTGAGTGGAAGGGGTCAAGACGTCTAGTTCACAATTTCGGATAAAATAATGGGACTGTCCTACTCTTCCCTTTTATTGAAAAGCGGTAGATTATTTTATATAATAAAACTTATGAATAATAAATGTCTTAATAAAAAAAAAAGGAAAAAGACAATAAACAAATAATTTTAGTATTAAAAATAATGTGGCCAAGGATGATCTATTCTAGGGTCTGATGTTTCATGTGTTTAAAATGCTCCCAATGGGACAAAATTAGAAAAAGTGAAAAATCTTTCAAAGATGTTTTTGTAGGAAGAATTTATCGATCAGTCATATGCCTTTTCGTCGCATTTTTTAAAATTTATTATTTTTTTTCTCAAATTCAATTTTAAATATACATTTTTTAATAAAATAATTTTGTATATTAATTCATAATTTTTTCATACTTCTTAACTTACACATTTTCCAAAAACAAATCTGGTCACAAAATTTCTTTTCTTAAAAAATCTCTACAAAAATTGGGACATTTTGTGATATTTGCACAAACATTCGCCCCCTTTTTGGTTTAATTAAAGATCAGATTTCTAATAAATTTTGATAAAAGTTAATGAAATTTAGTTGATAAAAGTTTTAAATACCATAAAATGCTGGATGAAATTTAGTTTGAAGAAAAATGTGGGCCAAATATGGACTTAATTTATGAAAATCTTGCAAAATTTATTGTCGGCTTAACTAGTTGGTCCTTAATCTTTAAAAAGAGAGTTGGAATTCGACTTTTATTATAATTGAACAATTCGTCCTTAACGACAACCACTACAACTACTTAAATTTCTCTTAGATTATTAGTATCAAATTTTATGGTTTTTAAAAAATATATCAAATTATATTTTATTTTTCAACTTAAATCAATATCTAGAAATTTGAAGGGAGATGTGCTTACATAAAGGTCGAGTGATGATTCAAAGGAGATTTTGATGCTTTATGTGATTCGAAACTGATGTAGACCATAACAAAAGGACTAACTTGTTCACTTTCAGAAACTGGAGACATAATTGTGTCTCATATAATAGGCTAGGGACCAATACTTCAATTTTCCGTTAGTTTAATGTTGACCACTCACACTTATAACTCCACTTTCCAAAGAGCAGAGGTAGAAAAATAGGTCTTTGAATTAGTTGACCAAACATAAATAGGTGAGCCCCTTTTTTAGAAAATAATATTTTTTTGAATAAAAAATATGTGGTTAAAAAATAAGAAAACGTTTTGAATTTGCGTGTAATATTATTTTATTGAAGAAAGTGTGACTGAAAATAAAAGAGTGAAAAATATATTTTAAAGTAATGAGGACCAAATAAAGGCTAAATTAATGTTTCGGAGTTAAGAAAGAGCCTATAATATTCACATAAAAGATATAACAAGAGTAAGCTAATGGCCTGTTTGATTGCACACATTTTCCATGGAACTTGGAAATTATTTTCCGAGTTCCATCTTTTTTGTTGTTTGATTGCAAAAATTTTCCAGGTAAAATAATTTCCTGGTTACCCTCACGTGACAGGCTTTTCCCCCTTTTCAATGAATTCTTTTTCCCATCATTTTGGTGGAAAATGGATTACAGTTTTTTTTTATTATTATTTTACAATGGAAACAAATTTCATAACTAATTGTAAAAAAAAAAAGTTATTTTAATAGACAATTTTCATGTAAAACAAAATCAAACAAACACAAAATTTTGATGAAAAAAGATTTTTTAGGAACTTTTTTTTTTTTAACTTTTTAACAATGGAAACAAATTTTATAACCAATTGTGGAAAAAATTATCACTTTAATGGATATTTCCATATAAAACAAAGTCAAACGAATACAAAATTTAAAAATTTTCCGGGTGGAAAATTATAACAATCAAATACACTTAATTAACAATTCCCTACAAAATATTATCTAGGCAATTACTTTCCTTAGAATTCATTTTCTTTTCGCCCATTTTCCACCGTTGCAATCAAACGGATCCTAATATATATTTCCAATAAATTCCAATTTTCGACTACACAAAAAAAAATTCAACAGTTTAAATAGGCAATGGAAGAAAGACAAAACTCGAGTACCTATACAATAAATAGCTATACGTGTCGAGTCGGGCTGGATTTGCAACAGAACAGTCAACAATGCCTGTACCAGGGAAACAAGCCCAACACCCTTTTTAGTTTTTTCGTTAATTTAAGGAAATAAAAAATAAATGTTAAAAACGGTCCGTGTGGGCCTGGACAGAGCCACAAGAGTAACTTTCACAAGCCAAAAAGAGAAAATGAAAGTCCGTTTTCCAAAGCAGTGTACATACAAAATCTATACTGTAACTGTACATTTTACAACCAATGTAGAACCTGGATGTAAGCTATTATGTTGTGTGTGTCACAAAATTTACGAAGATCTGGAAACAATTCGACATTTCTTGCTAGTTGCTTTTGTTAATCGCCTGTCTCTGTCTTCATGTTAGAACACAGCCTTACATGGACAAGTTACCATCGCATGTACCACGCAGGACAATCTCCGCACTATCTAAGCAGCCCGAACAGACCCCCGAAGATTATTTCCATAAAGAATCTCATTGCTTAGACTTTCCAAATTATGCAGATTATGCATTGTTACTTGCATAAGCCATTGCAGTCCTCTCAACATGCTTAAGCAGAATCCCATATATTTTGTTTCTTACCCTTCCATAACCTTCATTTGCAGAATCTTCCAAATTATATGAACCTCCTCCGAATCCATCCTTTGTGTTTGGGTTCAGGGGTTTTCCTTCTTTATTTACAATCATGTCTAACCAGTCACTCACCCTTTTAACCTTGTACATCATCCCAGCTATGTCACTGTCAAATTCCATTGACGAGCTTTTTCTTTCGATTTCATCTAGGTATTTCTCTACAAAACCCAAAAATAATTTCTGACATTCGTCCTGCAATGATGTAGCCAGGCTGGCAGCGGAACTTAAATTACTTCCTCTAGTCCACTCATGCTGGTCATCCGTTTCAGATGCCAACAGAAGAGGAACATCAACACTGCTTCTATTCTTTCTAACGATACGCGTACCTTTTGGTTTAGTACTCCGAATTGACGGACTAGATTTCTTCACCGTGATGGTGGCAGCTGTTTGATTAGGCAGCAAATTGACGCTCACGTAGTGGGGGGAAAGATCAAGAGCCACGGCTGATTTTATCCATGTAGCAGCGTTTTTCTTTCTTTCGAGAGCGATATTCAATGTTTCCTTGATTGAATTAGTCCCACAGAAATCAGTTTCTGATGTTTTGATTGGACTTATGCTTGTTAGTGACTGCATTATCAGCCTGCTATGCAATAAATCATCTTGAAGATCAAAAAATTTATCGATATAAGGTTGCAGATTATCTCCTGCTGCTGAATGAAACTCCGAAAATGTGCTGTACAGAATTCAGGTTAGATGAATAACAAAAATGATGACAGTTGAACGTAAGAGAGATTGTTGTCACACCGATTAAAAGTATACACAAACTCATTGAATGATACTTTATTTCTTGAAATCTCTCTTTTGATTCAAATTCCAGTGTAATGGGAAGAAAAGTGGTGTCTGAACAAGATTGATAAAAGGGAAGAAACCAAGAGTGGATTGGAAGGAGGAAAACATGGAATAAAGTCCACTTTTGATTTAGAGAAGCTCTAAAAATAGCCCGATTATGAAGATTCTTATATGATTAACATTTATGAAAATCACAAAAATTCAACCTCTCTCCCTTTTTGCCTCTTTGCAAGACAGTACCATTACCACGTCTTGTTTTGGGAGAAAAAAGGGGGAAACAATCTACGTAAAACTAAAGATAATTATAAATTTCCTTACCTTAGAGAATTGAGCAATCTTTCAGCGGCACAAGCTTCTTGCAAAGCATCAGCAGCAGCAAGCAGAGCAACATCTCTTTGCGTGACAACCTCCTGCAGTACAGGCAACAAAATACTTGATGTTCTTTGCTACAGATTAAACTCAAATCCCAACTAATAACTGGAAACGGAAATGAAAAAATTGAGTGAAGCATACATAGATTAATGATAATTCGTCCTCAATGAGAAAGCTACAACCACACGCCACCACAAGTTTTCACTATAATGGAGACAAGAATACTAGGTTTTTCCTCTCACCTCTATTCCACACCCCAAAATGGCCCCTCTAAAACCTTTTTGTATATGTAGGAATCTTAGGGCAACCTAATAATTGTATAACCCAAAATACACTAAAAATTTTCGATCAAGGGAATAAATGTACGGTATTATTAGGCATTTAGGCTCCATACTGTCCAAAATTATTTTATTTGTTCAATTAACACATACATCTTGTGAAAAAAAATTACTTGATCCTGCAGAGCAAGGAGTTAAAGTTTTACTCCTCGACGTTATTTCTTAGCAACAAGTGAAAATATGCACGAGTCTTGTGGAAATATATTTTCTTGATTCCTGTACCTTGCCAAGCTTCACTAAGCTTGATGGAAGGGAGCTCCAAGATATTCCGCTTTCTGCCCCTTTATTGTCATGGACTAAACTGAATAATGACTTTGACATCTGCACATTATCAACCTTTGATACAGGAGTTTGGCCTTTGTTGGAAACCTTAACTATCCTTTTAGCTGAAGCAGCATCTCTTCTTTTTGACGTGGAACTCAAATTCTCATCAGAGCTACAATACCTCCCAGAACGTGCGGGTGAAACCTGTTTATATCAATATAATGAGAATGGATTTTGCCTGGATCGAATTATCAAGGTGCATTGAAATCTATAACATGCTACTTATTCGTGTTATAATATTTTATAGCCAATTTCTACCTTATAGCAAGCATGAGAACTTGATTTTGATACAATACTTGGTGGTCATTTCCACTTCCCAAATTTAGTCCCACAATGGACAATCTAACATTCAAATAATTACTCGATCAAAATGCAATGTTAAACGTCATTTTCAAAAATTTATCTCATTTTCCAAAATATATGCTGCACAAATTTATTGACAGCAACAAGTTTCGAAAAATAATAGTTAAATTCTAATCCTTGCAGCCTTTTCCATTCCACTCCCATTAAAATTTGCTAATCTACCAAATTTCAAGCACCATTAGCCCTTTGCTGATCTGAAAGAAACTCCAATTAAAAAATAAGGAAGAACGAGAAACTCACATTTGTGCTACGAGTCGTCGGTCTAATTTCAGGCTTGACAACTGAAGAATCAAAAATTTCCTTGACTTTCAAAATATCTGACTCAGTCCAGCTTCTTCTCTTTGCAGTGTGCGTCGATGAGGCTGATGATATTACACCATCTGAATCACTATCATTATAAACAGAACTCGGCCTACTTTTTTTCACTTTGGCACCAACATTACAACTTTTCTTCTCAATATGAGGTATTCCGATATGGCTTTTTTTTGTCTTGTTTTCACCTAGATGGGCTTTTGAAGCACTCAAAGAGCGAACTCTTAGTCGAGAGCTATCTTCCAAGCCCACAGTTCCTTTTATTAACGACTCCGAATCAGAAAATCCTCGCGCTAACTTGCTTGAATCTGATGAACTTTCAAACATCTTTTTCTCCAAAATGACACCCTTTTCGACAATTGAATCCATGTTAGATGCCTGAAGAAACTTCATCAAGTTTCCAGGTGAAACAATATCTTCAGGAGTTCCTTCGCATGGATGCCTCCCTGGAACAGGGGTTATGCCTCTGAGCAACGGAACTGGAGTAGCCTTCTCCAACTTTTGAACATATACAAATTGCCCTAGTTTTAATTTGTTACCAAGAATCATCTCATCCTCTTCTTGAGGCAAAGAAACAAACATTTGGTGTGCCATATCTGAAACCTTTAAGAAAAATCCTCTATTAGGCCATAGATTACCTTCTTCCAATACAGGAATTATGCTTCTAATTTGTAACAATGCAGGTTTCTGCACATCTTCCAAATCCTTTTCTTCCATTTCCATATCATCTAGAAGCTTTACAAGAACCCCATTCTTCAGTGAAGCCATATTTATGCTAATAAGCAATTTATCAAAAAATCCAAATAAAGCCCAAAAGAAATCGCACAGAATGGAGAAAAAATGGCGATATGGATTGGATCAAATGGTCAGTATACAGTCCCAAAATCTCAAAAAAAAAAGCTCGATTCAAGGGAAATTCAGGATTATTTTCTTCAATTATTTCTCAGAAACATCCAAATGAAACCCAAAAGAATAAAACAAACACGAGAAAATGGCAATATGGGTTTGATCAAATGGTTGATGTAGAATCCAAATTCCACAGAAACAGGATGATTATAGTCAATTTCTAGATTAATTTATTCTACAAAAAGAAGTAGAAAATCTTCGGTCTTACAATTCTTGGCGATAAATCAATTTAAATTCCCCAAGAAAGAAAACAATCGAGAAACGATTCTTCCGGAAGAAGATAAACTCATTGGGCGCTTGAAGGATCCGAAAACGAGGGAAGAGAGTGAGTGGACCTGGAATTCTGCGAGGATCTTGAGCAGAAAAAGAATAGCCAACTAATAGCGGGAAAATAGAATGTTGTTAAAACGGTTGATCCTCTGCATATCCAATGGCCATGATAGCATAACTACGCGTCCGTCCATTTCTTCTAATGTGCGGAAAGACCTTATCAAAAAGAATAATAATCCAAATTAAATTCAACAATTAATTTTAACCATATATTTTATGAATTTTACAACTTTTTAATCATACATTTCATCAATTTCTAACTAAATATGAGCTAAATCTTATCTTCAAGACGTGTTCTCATGTGTAGAGACTCGTTGTTTGCAAATAACGTAACCATAATGTTTAGACATTTTTTTCAACAATGGATTGACATCCTCAACTTCGATAAAGATTCTTTTAATTGGAATCCTCGTTAAACATTTATAAATCATTTCGATACAGACAATTCACCTTAATTTTATTTTGACCGTCTCACTATATTCTTGTATATACCAAAATTGTTGTAATAATAGATAGGGATAGAGATAGAGATAATGTCAATCTCAATGTCTCCAAGTTAAAAGTGGTGTTTATCTTAAGATGAAATTGTGCATTTTGGCCTAACATAACAGCGTATTCAGTCAGCCCACGACACGCAATTGTGGATGAGTACGAGAACAATTTCAAAATTTGATGCCTCTCCAAATAAACACGCTTCATACGCAATGACCAAATTAGCCCTCACTTCGTTTGAATTGCCAGAAACAAAATTTTCCATTGTTTAATTTATCAAGCAATTTTGACATACTTGCATAGTTACCTATAACAAGAAATAAAATATTACGAAAAGCAAATGATAGTTCATGGAGTTTGTTGGGCTTTGTGACTCAAATCCGATCTAAATTGGGTTTAGGGTTTCGTGTTTTGGAGTATTTGGTTTGAAAATGTCAAAATATGGTCCAAAAAGGAAATAAGACGGATTGACGGCGCTGGACGATCGCTCGACTCCCGCTCGAGCGAGAGGAGCAAAATTGGAGCATGGAAGACTTCGCCCGCTTGTCGCTGGGCTGTCGCTCGAGGGGCCGTAATTTTTCCCTATTTTTCGGATTTTACGCGATTTTTTTTTTTCAACAATGGATTGACATCCTCAACTTCGATAAAGATTCTTTTAATTGGAATCCTCGTTAAACATTTATAAATCATTTCGATACAGACAATTCACCTTAATTTTATTTTGACCGTCGCACTATATTCTTGTATATACCAAAATTGTTGTAATAATAGATAGGGATAGAGATAGAGATAATGTCAATCTCAATGTCTACAAGTTAAAAGTGGTGTTTATCTGAAAATGAAATTGTGCATTTTGGCCTAACATAACAGCGTATTCAGTCAGCCCACGACACGCAATTGTGGATGAGTACGAGAACAATTTCAAAATTTGATGCCTTTCCAAATAAACACGCTTCGTACGCAATGACCAAATTAGCCCTCACTTCGTTTGAATTGCCAGAAACAAAATTTTCCATTGTTTAATTTATCGAGCAATTTTGACATACTTGCATAGTTACCTATAACAAGAAATAAAATATTACGAAAAGCAAATGATAGTTCATGGAATTTGTTGGGTTTTGTGACTCAAATCCGGTCTAAATTGGGTCTAGGATTTCGTGTTTTGGAGTATTAGGTTTGAAAATGTCAAAATATGGTCCAAGAAGGAAATAAGGCGGTTTAACGGTGCTGGACGGACGCTCGAATCTCACTCAAGTGAGAGGAG
>CAIGRK010016741.1:0-10567 GCA_903798315.1 Fraxinus greggii | reverse complement strand
AAAGAGCAAATATTAAAATTAATTGAAAGCTAAGTTAAATTAATACCACAAATCCCAACAAAAATACTTAGACCATGTTATACAAATGATAAAAAGGAGAATATTGATAAGAATACATTACAAATATGACAAAATAATTGAGAAAATACAAAGTTATAGATAAAACCCCTTTTTTTAACGCTTGGCCTTGACTTCTCCAAATATTTCTCCAAATCTTTAGATGTATTCTCCTTTTGGTCTTGATCTTGTCCCCAAAATTACAAGTAAATTAAAAGAAGAAGAAGAAAAGAAAAAGAAGAGAAAAAGAAAGAAGAAAGAAAAATGAAGAAAAAAGAAATGAAGAGAGGAAGAAGCTGCTGAAAAAAAGGGTCCAGGAAAGACTCATTTAGGGTTTTTAAATTTTCAAACCATTTTTCAAAAATTACAGTCCAAGCCTCTAAGATAATTGCGCACCAAGTCCCTCAACTTTTATCTTATACAATTTGGTCCTCAGATTTTGACTTTCATATTGATTATGCCCCTTATAAATTGCATCCAAGTTCCTTCAACTTTTAGCTTATCCACTTTGGTCCCCAACTTCACAATTTTTGTACACTTTTAGTCATTTTTCCTCATTTTGCCTTGATTTCTTTCCTTGGATGATTTTTGTCCTACAAAAGCAAATATTACATAATTGTGAATAGAATTTCATTTATTTTATCAAATAAAAAGCATATTTAGTTATTAAATAAGTGTGGAAAAACACACTTATCACTCCCCACTTAGAGGACTACTTCAAAGATTCCTCTGAGGCTCTCAATTCGTCCGAAGCTCGCAAAGTTGATGCCTGTCCTTGAAAAAGATTCGAAGATCTCTATGAAGTGATTGATGTTACATTTGTAATAAAGTTTGTCACTAAGTCAGCCTATTATATAAAGCGATTGACCCCTTTATCACTGTATTAATTGTATGAATAAACAGTGATGTGACGTCCCAATTAGGGAGATAATGCCACGTGGTTGAGATCCAACGATCACCACGTCGATTAAAATAGTATAAATAGGTTCTCCTTGTAACTTAAAGGGGTTGGTTTTTTGGATAATTGATTAAAAATAGAGACAATCGAATATATTCCAATATATATTTGACCTCGAGAGAAAAATATGCAAACACCTAGTTTTGCTTTCTATCTTCTTTGTATGCTTAAGAGTTATAAATCTCGATATACAACACAATGATTTCAACGCACATTATATCTATCCTTCCACATATTCCCCGTTAGTTATTACATAAATTAGCTTGATTTCAACCAGGCGATCGTTGTTAGCTCGAACAATCTTGTCTCTCGCTGCAACGTACCTCACACGTCCATCTCCTCTTTGCTACCGCCGTTATTCCGGTAGGAACACGTTGGAATCGTACTTGATTTGGCGTGAGTGGACTCGGCATCTATTGGCTCATTTCTAGGGGTTACCAGATTGGTGCTGTCTGTGGAAAATCTTACATTTAACCATGAAAGTACATGTGACAAAAAGCCAGGTAAAAGTATTTTAGCAAGAAAATTCCAACCCTTGAAAAAGGAGAGTTCTTGAAGAAAGAACTATTCAGGGACCCAAAAGATCCAATACTTATTTGATCCTTGAAGAAAGAAATATCTCTGTTGAGAAAAATGTTTGTGAAAAATGAGCTTAAGTGGTGATGAAAATGCACCTCGAAGGACAATGGAATATCCTGAAAAAGGGAAATCCTCACGAGCTTTCCCAGTCGCTCGTCAATGACCCCCACAACATAGGCGAGGTGAATCCAGAGGCTGGGGTAGGGTTGCAGCTAGGCTTACCAAAGAAATGACCTCAATGGCTGCCAACATGAGAGATATTACTCAGCAAAACATGGCCATACATGAAATGTTGATGAGCATGTAGGGCCGAGGAGGGTACCCCATTTCTCCATATACAGCCCCTGAAAATGCATTCTGTAACCCTCAGGAATACTATGATGAAGAAGAGGTAGTCCAAAGCCAAATGGCTGGGCACCATCATACTAGGATGGAAGCACCTCAGGAAAGTGAATTTGAGGTTGATACATCAACCAATTACGCCTTGGAACGACCTCATGAGGCCCCATACAAGTTTCCTCCAAATTATGAGCCAGAGTATCAACCTCAGAGGTCAATAAAAGTTTTTGATAGAGTAAGCCTAGGGTTGCCTAGAAATAGGCAAGCTCACTCACCTACGTGCCTAGAAATAGGCAGGCTCATCCTCCTCTTCCTATGCCTAGAAATAGGCATCATGAGCCTCTTCAATATGAAAGATGACAACCGCCTACCGGGAAGAGCCTCAGATCCCTCCCCCAGAAATATGCGTGAGAGAAGGGATCGGGCTATGAGTGAAGCAGGTCCCTTCCGACCAACTCTCCAAACCCACAAATGGAAGGATGATGACTTTGATGAACCTCGGAGGTCCTGCGACCTTGACGATGACCATGACCATTCAATTTTTTCAGAAGCCATTAGAAATGCTCCGACACTGAACCACTTCACACTCCCTAAAATTCCCAAGTATGATAGGAGAGGTGACTCCTCGAAGCACATCAACAGCTTTAAAACTCTATGAATTTGAAAGGGCCACCCCAGCTATGAAGTGTAGGGCATTTCACTTAACCTTAAGTGGGTGAGCTGAAATCTGTTATACAAGGTTGCTAGAAGGTAGCATCCGAAGCTGGACGGACCTCAAAAGGACGTTCTTAAAATGCTTTGCTACCAGCAAAGAGGGCGAAAGGCCCATTCAACTGTTACAAGACATGCGAAACAACAAATCGAGATGTTAAAAAGCTTCTTGTCGTGCTTTACTGATGAAATGACCTACTGTGTCAAGTCACGAATAGGGAAGTGTTAACTGCCTTAACACGAGGCTTGGACATGAACTCTCTCTTTTGGAGAGAAGTGCAAAACAAGGACCCTGCCACATATGACGTCCTATTAGAAATGATAAAGCGAGAAATCCTCAATGAAGAATTAAGAGATCATAGGAACATGGCCAGCCGGGTCTTCCACCTCCTCAAATGCAAAGGAAGAGATGTCCTACTTCCCATTTGATGGACCACCAGGCACAATGAATAATGGACAAGAATTAGCTGCAACAACACTAAATACAGTACCTACTTTAGCTTATGAGGAAATGGAGGACGTCGAGATGACCGATGCCCTAAAGAAGGGGATACTGTTGGAGTCATACAACCTCTGAAGAAGAGGCTGTTTGTGTATGACATACCACCCCTGAAGAAGGGGGTTGCTGAAGAAGCAGTTACCTTGGACGAGCTGGATCCTCATATCACTGATTATGAACCTCAAACAACACCTATGGAGAGCTGGAGAGCTTCCTAGCAGACCCATTGGATCCCTCCAAGCACTTGCAGGTTGGAAGACATCTGCTAATAGAAGCAAAGAAGGAGCTAAAAAGCTTCTTACTGAAACATGGTGACATGATAAACATTGATCCTAAGATCAGTTGCCACCATTTGAACATCGACCCAAATGTTGTAGCGCATAGGCAAAAAAGAAGAGCTCTCAACCCTGAAAGGTATGGGACTCTAAAGGATGAAGTTAAGAAGCTAATTAAGAATGGATTTATCTGAGAATCAATATACTCTAAGTGGGTCTCAAACAAAGTGCTAGTCAAAAAGCATAATGGAAAGTTGAGGGTTTGCCTTGACTTTTCAAATTTAAACTAAGCATATCCTAATGGCAGCTTCCCACTTCTCAGAATAGACCAACTAGTGGATTCAACTGCCGGGCATGAACTTCTTAGCTTCATAGATGCATACTCTGGATATAATCAGATCCCTATATTCCCAGTAGATGAGGAGCATATCTCCTTCATCACAAAAAATGGTCTTTATTGCTACAAGGTCATGGCCTTGGGGTTGAAAAATGCAAGAACTACCTACCAGAGACTTGTCAATTAAATGTTCACCGATCTTATTGGAAAAACCATGAAGATCTACGTGGACGCTATGCTGATGAAGAGCCTAAAAGTAGGAGATCGTGTTAAAAATCTTAATGAGACCTTCCAAATTCTAAGAAGATATCGGATGAAGCCCAATCATTAAAAGTACGACTTTGGAGTTTCTTCTGGAAAGTTCTTGGGCTACATTGTCAACCAAAGAGGCTTTGAAGCGAACCTTGAAAATGTCAAAACCTTGATTGAAATGAGGTCACCTCAAAAATCGAAAGAGATACAAAGCCTCACTGGACAAGTAACAGCCTTGAACCGCTTCGTTTCTAAGGCAATAGACAATTGCTTACCTTACTTTAAAATCCTCAAAGAAGAAAAAAAGTTCTAGTGGGCAGAGGAATGTAAGGCAGTCTTACAAAAGCTGAAGAAGCACTTGGGACAGGCTCCTCTCTTCTCCAAACCCAGGGACCACGAACCGCTACAATTGTACCGAGCAGTGACTTCTGAAGCCATCAGCTCAGTTTTAATAAGAGAGGAGGATAGTCACTAGCTACCTGCATACTACGTCATCAAGGCACTCTTAACAGTAGAAACTTGCTGTCTAGACATGGAGAAATTAGCCCTCTCTTTGGTAACAGCTTTAAGAAAATTGAGGTCATATTTCTAAGTCCATAGTATATATGTGCTGACGAACTTTCCCCTCAAGCAGATGTTGTAGAAGTCTGATGCTTTAGAAAGGTTACTGAAATGGGCTGTGAAACTTAGCGAGTTCGACATTGTTTATAAGCTAAGGGATGCCATCAAAGGTCGACCCTAACAAATTTTGTGGTAGAATTCACTCCCATCCCAGAAATGGAAGAAGAGATGGAACCTCCAATTTGGAGCCTATCAATTGATGGATCTTCAAGAGAGACATGGTCAGGAGCTCGGGTTGTTTTAGTCAATCCAGAGGGACATAAACTTACTTATGCTGTGAGATTTGGCTTCAAAGCCACCAACAATGTAGTAGAATATGATGCCCTCATTGCTGGCTTAAGATTGGCCAACGAAATGCGAGTAAAGAGGCTCGTCATCAGTAGTGACTCACAGCTAGTGGTAAGTCAGGTTTATGGTAATTTTTCAGCCAGGGATAAGTCTATGGCAGCATATCTAAAATTGGTCATGAACTTCATCCATTCCTTTGAAAGTTTCAAACTGGTGCAAATCTCACGCACTGAGAATGTCCATGCCGATGCACTGTCTAAATTGGCAAGCAGTAAAGATTTTGAACTACTCACATACATACCTGTAGAATATTTTTCTGGACCTTCCATCGTCGCAGGCGAGGTGGTTATGTGGGTTGAGAACACCCCAACTGGATGAAGCCAATAATATCTTTCATCAAAGAGCAGACCCTACCCCCTAAAAAGGAGGAGGCTTAAAAGCTCAGGAGAAGAGTTGCCTACTTCGTCTTACAGGATGATGTACCGTACAAATGTGGGTTCTCACTACCTTTGCTCAGATGTATTGGAAGAGAGCAGACATACTATGTACTCCGAGAGATACATGTAGGGGTATGTGGAAATCACACTGAATGGTGGTATTTAGCACAGAAGGTACTAACATAGGGATATTACTGGCCCACCTTGACAAATGTCAACGCTTTACCACTATTCAAAGGCAATCTTCTCAAGAGTTGAATATTGTATCTAGCCATTGGCCATTTACAAAATGAGGAATCGATTTTATAGGACCTCTTCCCAAAAGAAGAGGAAACTTAAGCTTCGCAATTGTCTCCATTGATTATTTTACCAAGTGGTGAAGCCAAACCACTAGTCAAAATCACGAAGGCCAACACATCTAAGTTCCTACAGAAAAACATCATCTACAGGTTCGGAATTCCCCATTCGATTATATCATACAATGGTAGAAAATTTGAAAATAAGACGGTTAGAAACATATGTGAGGAGTTGGGTATCAAGAAACACTTTTTCTCCCCACATCACCCCAGGCAAATGGGCAGGTTGAAGCTATCAACAAGACAATCAAGTACACGTTGAAAAGAAAACTAGATGCCTCTAAAGGGGCATGGGTCGATGAACTACCTCAAGTACTTTGGGCTATCAAACCAACAAGCAGAACTGCTACAAGAGAGACCCAATTTCTATGGTCTATGGTGCCGGGCTATGAGCCCTGTTGAAGTGGGTATGCCATCTCCTCGACGAATGCATTTCAATGAAATAACTAATGAAGAAATGAGGAGATGTGAGCTTGACCTCCTTGAAGAAAGGAGGGACAAGTCTCAAGCAAAATTGACCTTGTATCAAAGAAAAATGATCAGATACTACAATTCGAAAGTAAAAAAGAAGTCGGTTTATTTGAACAAATTGGTGCTTCGAAGGGTATTCCCATCCTCTAAAGAGCATGGCTTAGGAACCCTAGGTCCAAACTGGAAGGGTCCCTATCGCGTATATGAAGATGTTCGACCTGAAACTTATAGAATTGAGAACATGGATGGGAAAACACATCCTCATCCATGGAATGTAGAGCATCTGCGTAAGTATTATCAATGATGTAAAACATCTTGTTCATACAATTTGAGGCTCAACGAAAATGATTTTTAATATGTTATTTGTGTGTTATAAATACCCCCACGTTAGGATGCCTCTGAGTAAATGATCTGTCCCTACGAAGAGGTGTGAAGGCAGTTCGACGAGGCTTAGATCCAAAAAAGGGATCACCTCTAAACTGACCAAATGTGGCATTGGCTCTTAATAAAACTGTTAAGGAAGCCTCAGCATGAGCGAACAACTCAACCCATACTAAGGAAAGTGAAAGAAAAAGATGAATTGCTAGTACTTGTACAAAAGTATGAATTACAAAATTACAAAATCGGACTACAAGTCTGAAGTACTAAAACAATAAAGAGACTCAGATCTTACATATCAATCTACACAAGTTCGAAAATTGAAAAAGGTACACGACCTTTTAAAACTTGAAAAATATTTGCAAAGGTCTAATGTGACTTAAGTCTTACATACGTTTGATCTCATATGGTTGATTATCTAGTTACACGAATTCTGAAATAATTAAAAAGGCTTCAGTTGATTTATTATTTGAAGTCTGCCGAGTTTAAGTTCTGAACTTCGTTGTTAGGTCAGACCTCCTAACACTTGAAAAATATTTGCAAGTTTGATTATGCTACTGAAGTTCATAATGGCATGGTCTGAACTTATTACGTGTTATTAAACTTCAATGTTCATAAGTTTTCGAAGTTGCAGTACATCTGATCTTAATTATAAAGTTGATGTTATTTTTAATTTTGATTTAACATCATTAATGAAGTATAAGTAGTTCGAATCCATATTGACAAGCACATCAGAATTGATTAGATGTGGTAAAGATGCAGAAAGTAAAGGAACACATGTATTGAATAAAAGTTCATTCATTCACAAAAACGGTATTTACATTTGGTGGGCCGAAACCATTACACTTGACGAAAATTAAAAAGGTACAAGAACTATATCCTAAGGGGGTGGGGTTGAGGAGCCACGAAGGGCATGATTGCATCAGGGGCCACTTCCTCAGCAGTCTCTTCAGCTACATCTCCATCAAGTTCAATTACTTGGACCCCTTCTGCTGGAGCTTGAGGCTCAGACTCCCCCATCTCTCCTTAAGAAACTTAAACTTAGCCCTAAGATCAGAAGTGTTGATGCATTAAGTGTGTACCTCAGCCACTCAATCATTTCAGCGTAAGCATACCTCCTCCAATACTTCCCAAACCTTTGATACACCTCGGTTAAGTGGAAGTTGGCTAGGAAGGTCTTCTCAACATTTTTGCTAGCAAGTTCAGCTTCACTTTTGACAGTCTCCACATCTTCAATGAGGCTAGCCACTTGGGAGGCCAGCTCCCCACTTGCCCCTTTAGAGCAACCTTATCTTTATTTGCCTTCTCCAAGGCCTCAGTTGCCAGTTTCGGATGGGCATCAGAAGTCTCCACTTGCTTAGTAAAGGAGGCCACCTCGCTCTAAGATAGATGGACCTCCTTCTTCAAAGATCCAATCTCTGCTAAAGCAAAAGCGAGCTTTACTGACTCCTCAGATTGTAATTTATTCAAGGCACCAACTTCTGCCTTGGCCTTGCTGGCGACCTCCTCAGCCTGAGAGGCTTTATTGGCGCCCCCAGTTTTTACTTTGAAGGTTTTTAAAGAGGGCTTCGACCTCTATAGCTACGCCAAATACCCTTCCCACCTAGGCCACCATCGTGGCAACGACATCGATGGCATCACTCTTTTCAACGAAGGATTGCCACTTCTCCGTCCAGTACTTGTGAAAGGTTGTTGTGGCTGTCTGGACTTCAGGAGAAAGAAGGGCAAGAGTCTCAAATTGGAGCTCATCTTTCCTTGTGGCCAGGCCAGGTTTGGACTTGGGAGCTTCTGAAGTGGTGGAGTCACTAGAAGTCCTGGCCTTCTTAGCAGAATCTGTCCTCTGGGGCTCCACAACAGTTGGCCTCTTCTGTTCCCTAGAGGCTACAGATATTGAGCTGCCCAACTATTTTTCCCTCGCTGGGACCTCAAAGTGGGGGAAAGGTACGTCCCTTGAACCACCCATCGCATTGAGGATTGGGACCTTGAACCTCTTCTTAGGTTCTTCTTCAACCACCTTTTTACCCCTAACTAGCATAGGGGGTCGTCCCTCCTCCTCAGAGGTAGCCTCATTGATGACCCTCTCTATTTTGTCCCTTACATGCTTTTCTCCAGTAGATGAGGTCTTCAAATCCTTTCCCGAAGTGGATGTGGCGGTGAGGATGGTGGCCATATCAAGGGTGGGGTGCCTCCACTTATTAAAGTTATCTACAAGTCAAGAATGGAGGAGGTCAGCAAAATCACATCAAAAGAAACTAAGAAATGAACAAATGTGAAGACGTCTTACCCCTCTTCGCCATTAGGCCAAAATCTTTGAAGAAGTGGGCCGATTGAATCAAACGATCGAAGTTGCGCAAGTCGAGGATTTTTTGTAGACCTCGGTGAGAGTATCCCAGTTGCACTCGGTGAACTCGAATCGCTCTACCGACCCTACAACACAAACACAAAAAAATAAATGTAAGTATCAGACCTCATCGTTCTAAAAATCACAAAAGCAGAAAATGCACTCATAGGCGTCGGGGTATGAGGTCGAGATATTGACATGTGGAACGAGGTCACCCTCACACTCCTGCCATTACCCCATAACCTAAAATTAGGTCTCCTTCCAACTTTTGATGGAGGAAGGCAGACCTACGACAAAGGGGGAGTGTGACCCCCCAATGACGCAGTGTTTACCACCCCCCGGAGACCCCTTTTCCTAAGGATCGAGATTGGTATACCGTTTGGAAGATGTGTAGTAGCATATCCTCGCCCAAGGAAGCCTCCTTCTAAAGGAAGTAGGAACCTACCAATTGGGCCCAGGCATTAGGAACAAGTTGGATAGGAGCCAGCTCGTATAAACTAAGGACGGTCCTAAAGAAATGGTGGATCGACAGACGAAGAACAACCTTCAACAAATACTCACTAACAATGACACAGCCTTGCTTAGGGTAACATGCTCCCTCATTAGGAAACGGGGAAAGAAGTTCGATATCATAACAGATTCTATACTTATTCCTAAGGTTGGTTAAATAGGTAGAATCTACCGAAAATATGATTTTAGCTGCCCCCAGGCCATGTCGTCATCCCTATTGCCACCCCCTAAAAATTGAAGCACGTCGCCTTGACTGTGTTTATAATGTGAAACCATGGCTAATTCACTAAGATCTACTTTCGAATTTGAAGAAGCCATCGATTTACAAGTTTGTATAAATTTTCACAAAGTTGAAAAAGAAAAAGTACAGTACTTACGAGTTTATCAAAAATAAGGAAGGAAGAAGAACACTGAAATCCGCAGAAATCACAAGAAGAAAGGAAGAAACTCAAAGAAATGGAGAACACTTGGAAGAATTTCAAGAAGAAAAGCTCGAAGAGTTCTAAAAAAAGACTTAAAGATTTCAAAAAGAGAGAGACAAAGATTCATGCAAAAGCGAAAAGAAATTCTCACAAGTATTTATGCCTTTTAGAGGCAGACCCACTCAACCTCAGCCATTGGATCTTGATCTGGGTCACCCACCAGTCCATTTAGAAGTTTTAATCTGAACCACTTACCACGTTTGATGCTTCGTCTTCTACGACCTAGATTAGGACGTCGATGTCACACACCTTCATGCGTCTAGAGTTCGTAATATATATGGAAGATAGCCGTCATTGCGTATTTAATATGACGACGATTGCGTGTATATGGGAGGCAAACCAGTTCAGCTGTCTTTTCTTGGAAACGCACCACGATTTCAAATCATTAAGGCGCTATAATTGAGGATGCCTCGTGTTTCTCAAAGTTATTAAGATGAAACGCATCGTAATTATTAAATCCGATGCTCCATGAGGTTCTGACCCTCTTCACATCAACCACTTCAGTTAGTGCCTCAGATATGTAAGAGCACATCTGAAGACACAACCTCGAATTCGCAACCACTTTGGGCAACACTTACATAAGGTTTGAACAAGTCAGGTATATTCTAAATTCTAACCATAACATGAAATGATTATACTTAGGGGACTATTGTGGTATGGCAAACACCATCCCCCC
>CAIGRK010016593.1:0-11760 GCA_903798315.1 Fraxinus greggii | reverse complement strand
CTGGTACGCCATAGATAGCATGCAATTCTCTTTTGATTCCATATTTTTATGCAGGCAATGACTGATATCTCTTTCATATAAATTTTCGTGAGTGGAAATTTAGGATATATGATTGTAACAACACTATTCATATGCCATAAGAAATCATGACATGCGCCAATCCAGTATTAAATATCGTCCAATATTTGTTACTATCTACGTCATTTTTATGGGCACAGACATATGGAAAAATAGGAACAAAAAGATGGAAGTGGAAATAGTACCTTACCTACCATGTGCAAATAATGGGTAAGTAATATATCTATTCTTTATTACAATATTTCCGTTCACTGCTTACATTTACATTAGTTATGCAATCTAACTTACACCATTTTCCTCATAGGCCTAACTGTCCAATTTTTTTGCTCAAATATATAGAATACTTGATTCTTGGATATCCAATAGAATTAATTTCTTGATACAAAATGACGATATCCAGAAGAAAAATTGCAGTTGATATTTGCTGCAATAAATACTTTACATATCCTTAGTGATTGTGTTTATACAAAAGCGTATTCAAGCTGCAGACCAGAGGTAACATATGAAATTAATCTTTCATGCTTAAATATTTTCAAATAAATGAATAAAGCACTTTAGAAAACTAGATGTAATTAATTTATTTCTTACTTATATGTGTTTTTTTTTTCTTTGAACNTATCCTTAGTGATTGTGTTTATACAAAAGCATATTCAAGCTGCAGACCAGAGGTAACATATGAAATTAATATTTCGTGCTTAAATATTTTCAAATAAATGAATAAAGCACTTTAGAAAACTAGATGTAATTAATTTATTTCTTACTTCTATGTGTTTTTTTTTTCTTTGAACAACCAATTGCCATTTATTTTATCAGTCAGCATTTTCTTTGTGATGCGCAGAAAAGGGATGGTGGTATTGGAGGTTTAAGGAGTCTCGTAGGGAAAAAAACAAGTGGATTCTACACATTCTAACCTTGTAATCAAGGTAACTTTTATTTCAATCTTACTTTCATGTAGGTTAAGAATGTATAATATGCTTTTCATATTTCTGTTAATAAATTTGAGTGATATTGTTGTCTATTTGAAACTCTACTCCGTATATATGAATCATCTTGTATTTATCGGCATCTCATATTATAAAGTTTAGTTTGTCCGACATTAATGCTATCTTCATTTGCTTATTCTTTTAAATGGTGAGTTTTCTGGTTGTGCAAGTTCATTTTCTTCACTTTCTTCCCTTCATTTGATGTTTTTTTTTTTGGTGAGTTTTCTGGTAGTGTAAGTTTTTGAACTAACAATTTCATAGGTGCAGGTTCTTTGTGGGAAAGTTCATTTGAAATTGTGCAGCTAGTAGAAATTGAACTTCTCAATAATTCTATTGATATCAAATTTGCAGGTTCTTTGTGGGAAAGTTCATTTGAAATTGTGCAGCCAGTAGAAATTGAACTTCTCAATAATTCTATTGATATCAAATAAATTGAGCTACATTTATTTATGAATTTATTTTTTCCTCTGGCAAATGTTGATGCTATTTTACTTTTTCGAAAAAAAACTTGAATTTAATTGCATATATCATAAACTGTGAGGAGCCATATAGTTTTTTGAAAGTAAACTTCTCTATGATCTAACATCTAACTTATTCAAAGCCATGTAACATTTCATCAATCGGTTTTTAGCATTAATGTACACTTGTTTCTACTTTATTGTTGACTTTATAAGAAGAACTTCCAAGACATCTACCAAAAATAAGCTGAGTGTAATTCCTTGAATGGAGTTTCACTGAAGTTTTTGCTATCTCAAATTCTCAAAGTTGTATGCCATATTTGTTTATACACTCCGTTTTGCAGAGATTTCAAGCTTTAACAATGGTTTTATCGGCCAACGTACTTTATCTTGTGACACTTGTGGCAGGGTGGAGGTTTGGTGTAACAACATTAGGACTTATTTATTGAGTGTGTTATGTACACACTGCGTATAAACGTTCTTTTATTTTACTGCAAGACTATTTATTTTTCCGGTTCATCTGTTAAAATAAGTTGTTTCATTTCCTTGCGTGATGATGAATTGTTAGCTAAGTAGTCAATTTTGCAGGTTATCTATGACAAGCTTATAGAAAGAAGTACATGGCTTGGTTTCGTTACAATGTGTACCGCAGAGGAAGGTGCAAGTGCTGTTCAACAGTTCAATGGATATGTATGTTTCCAGCATTCATGGTACTTGGGGTACAAAAATGCATAGGCTTCTATAAATTGTATTTACATGAAGTTGTATGTACAATTTGAATTTTAAATTGTCATAGTCATAGACATTATGCTACTCGTGCATCAAGTGTCGCAACTTCTTTATTGAAACTATGTATAAAATTCATGAATTGCCTTGTTTATCAGGAATTTGAAGGGGAAAATTGATGAGGTTCAGAGTGTTGCCAGGGATGCATTTATGCCATTGAAAGCAAGGTGGAGCTGCTTGCAAAGGAGAACAGAGATTAAACGACAAGATCTTCGTGTAGTCCTTGAAGCTTGCTACGTCTTTTATCCTCAAAACTTCATACCTTCCTTCCACTTCCTTCAACCCTATTCCTTTTGTATCTACATGATTTCTATTTACTGTAAATCTTATATATACTCAATTAGATTTTACGATTTGATTTACATAGAGGCTCACTGGAAGCTTACAAAAAAACATTTTTGGCGAAGCAAGGCCTATTGGGAATGATCTGGTGTCCTGCTCATCTGCAACACAAACTCTTTAAGTCCTATTACATCTCCACTAATATCCCCTGCACTCTCCACTAATATCCCCTGCATATTTTTCATCAGAAAATACATTTTGCTTTGTATGTTTAATCTGGAATTCTAGAAAATAATTTTTTTGATCTCTCGATCTGTATGGAATGTGGAGCCGAGTTCATTGTTTAAATACTTTTTATCTATATATTGCAATTCTAATAATCAATTAACTGATTGAATGCCACGTGAAACAAAAAGAGTTATGACGCCAGTAACTAATATATGTTGCCAGGGATGCATTTATGCGATTGAAAGCAAGGCGGAGCTGCTTGCAAAGGAGAACAGAGATTAAACGACAGGATCTTCGTGTAGTCCTTGAAGCTTGCTACGTCTTTTATCCTCAAAACTTCATACATTCCTTCCACTTCCTTCAACCCTATTCCTTTTGTATCTAAATGATTTCTATTTACTGTAAATCTTATATATACTCAATTAGATTTTACGATTTGATTTACATAGAGGCTCACTGGAAGCTTACAAAAAAACATTTTTGGCGAAGAAAGGCCTATTGGGAATGATCTGGTGTCCTGCTCATCTGCAACACAAACTCTTTAAGTCCTATTACATCTCCACTAATATCCCCTGCACTCTCCACTAATATCCCCTGCACATTTTTCATCAGAAAATACATTTTGCTTTGTATGTTTAATCTGGAATTCTAGAAAATAAATTTTTTGATCTCTCGATCTGTATGGAATGTGGAGCCGAGTTCATTGTTTAAATACTTTTTATCTATATATTGCAATTCTAATAATCAATTAACTGATTGAATGCCACGTGAAACAAAAAGGGTTATGACGCCAGTAACTAATATAGGTAATATCTATCAAAATGAAACCAAATGAGGACATGCCATTGGCTTGACATCAAGTAAGGCTGCGGTTCATCAATAAACTTCAGTGTCAAAATGATAAATTAAAAAATATAAATTATTACTCAAGAGCATATAAAAAAGAGGGGACATGTATGGGCAAAGGCAAAAGCTGCTACCAACTACTGCTTTAAAATTTACAATATTTGGCTTTCAGATAAGGGCTTCAAAGCAAATAAATATAACTTTATTTTCCATCTTCAAATAATGAAGAAAAATGAATGTTAACAATAAAAAATTCAAACTTTATTCTACCGCATATTAGTTAAATTAATTATGTAGATTAACTCATTGATCATAAGCAAGAAGAGAGAAGGAAAAAGCTAGAGTGAGATGGAGTGGCAGTGGGATGAGGTGGATGCGTCCAAGTGAGGGTAAATTAAAGCTCGTGCAGAAGTCGTTAGTGACGATGTGTTATTGGATTGTGAGTGGTTTATTTAAAATTATCGTAACAAATTGTTTGGTCTAAGAATAGGCAAATCCTCAATTATTCGACAAGTAACTACTTTCCACATTCGCAAATGAATATCTCTAAAATTTACACACTGATTTTTAATATTATCCAACTAACATGCAAATCAAGTTTACCCCACTAGTTGCAAATAAAACACATGGAATTTAATTTTGTATTTTTTACTTATTCGGACTAAATACATTGGCACCCGCCTTTAACTTTTTATTAATTAGCATATCTTTACATTGACAACAGTTTTTTTTTTTCCAAAAATTATGTTAATAGGGAGTAAAAAACTTATTTACTTCTTGAATTTTTAAATGAGCAAAAATAAATAAATAACATATTCAAAGTTGTGAATGAATATTCGCTATTCTTTTTAAGCCTCGGTTTGATGGTATAATATGTGTAGTTAAAAATTAATTCTTGAAATTGACTTAATTATTATTATTTTTTATATAAACCAAACAATAGTTTAATAAGTAATAACAAGAAATATGGTTTACGATAATGATATTCTAAGTATTTAGCCCCTGTTTGATTCAGATTAATTTTATTCACATATTTTATAGGATGCACAACTTTTAAACAACACATTTGGCCTACTTTTATTAAAATTTATTAAAAATTTGATTTTAATCATCATTAAACAGAAGCTTATACTAATTAAATTAATTCAATTTTTTTTTAACAATTAAATTACCAATTAGAATATTCTCAGCTCACTGGACAGCTGAATTTATTCAAGAATTGTACCAAAGAAAAAAACGCGCGTAAGAATTACAGTTTTCTTGAGTATCTTACATCTTGATTTTTCCTCTGTTCTCCCTAACAAAATTAGTAAAACTGTCAAAAAGAAAATATAATTCTTGGAAAAACAGAGAAAACGAGTATAATTAGTTTTACCAATTTAGATAGCACGTTGTTCTCTTCTTCCCTCAGTTAGTAGGAGACGAGTCCTTATTTTGGTACTACTACTAATTATTACTAATTAACTCCCCAAATTTCCCATGACTTCACTGTTTTTTTCTGATCTGAAGCAATCAATCAACCAAAACCCAGCTGTGCCTTTGCGCTGCAAGCAACTATTAGATCTTCTGCATAAAATCTGAAACCTGAAAAAAATTCCCATTTCATGAGATTTATTATTTTCTTTTTCTACCGTAAGATCCCGCAAGGCTAGTAATTTTACTGAACCAGGAGTTGGAGCTGCGAAGGGGAAGAAACACATTTCTTTAACCCAGTTTTTTTAATTGTTGAAGCGGCATATAATGAAATTGTAGTTTGGATTTTGGGGTTCATTTGGGAGGGGTTTAAATGGCGGCGTCGGAGGTGGTTGTGGCTGCTGCGACGTCGGGTTCGTACAAGGGGATGTCATCTGAAAACATAAAGGGGTTGGTGCTGGCAATGTCGTCCAGCGTCTTCATTGGTGCCAGTTTCATCGTTAAGAAAAAGGGATTAAAGAAAGCTGGCGCCTCTGGCATTAGGGCAGGTAATTGTGTACTTTATTTATTGCGGCTATTTTAATCGTTTAAATTTCAGTTGTGGAAATGTGTATAATTGAGGTTACCTAGTTGTTTGATATCTTATTTTAATACACGAAGGAATTTTGTTGTAGGATGAAAAGAAACTGCTGCCCTTATTATTTGATTGTGTTTGGTTGTTGAGATCTTGGGTTTTCTAGTGGCATTTGAGAAAAAGTTGATTGTATCTATTAATGTGTTTAGAGCATTTGTTTGGAAAATGCAATCTGGTGGGAATTTGCTTTAGAAAGATAGTTTGATTGATAAGTTAGGTGTTTTTGATTGACAAGTTAGGCGTTTAGTCTGAAAAGGAGTTGTTACCTTTTTTTAACGAGAGATGCTAAATGGTAAACTTCCACTCTTACGGTATATACATCTCTTTTGAAGTGCTACATTAGACTTTTTCCTGCAGTGATTTGTGGAGTGGAAAGTTTTTTTTGAGCACCATGATTCTGAACTCTATCATTATTCATTACCTAATTGTTAATCTAATTGAGGCATACACGATTCTTAAATGTTCATGATTGAACACAAACTTTTGTTTGAAAACCCAATGTCCTAATCCGTTCCTCAGTTATACAAGTCAGAGTCTGCAGTGGCTTTTGTATCAAGCTTGCCTTGACCACTTGCATCAATTCTGGATATTGATCAAATTGATAGATAATTTTCCCCCAATTTAAAGGAAATCCATTGACACTTCCATCATCTGTTGAATTATTATATCTACTCACTTTAAGTCAATTTGATAATTGGATACCATGCGAGTCCATCATAATGTATCATCAAGTGGCTTTTATATTTATCAGTTTATAATGCAGTAGCTATTAGCTAGTAAGGTTACATTGAATAGCTTTTAATTATGGTCTGATGTTCTTTGCCTCACAAGCCAAAGGTATATATCAAAGACTTTTACCAAATCTAATGTAGCACCCATTCTTCAAATTCTTTAGGCTATATTTCTCATTAAATAAAGCACCTAGAAGTTAAGAGTAGAATTTATACGCTTAGGAGTTTGTGTATACCCTCTAATTTCCTACAACTTTCACTATTGCTTGTAAATTCTGTTGTGATTATAATCACGTTCTCCTTATTTCTGTTGTGGGATATGACCATGCTTGGTAATTCCTTAGGTTGTTTCCTCCGTTTCTATGTAATATATTAGGTTCTCTTTTTATCAAGCCTTTAATATTAATAATATTTGTACCTTTCACCTCAGGGGTTGGAGGATATTCGTACCTATACGAGCCACTATGGTGGGTGGGCATGATAACAAGTAGGTTATTTATTTCTGTTTGTTTCTAAACATTGTAAATCTAGTGTGAGTAGAGCATACGCTATGACCATTTTTTTTTTTTTAAATAATGTTATATCACCTAGCACTATATAAGATGATTTATCCGGGGTCCTTCCCCTTGATACTGTGCGATATGGTTATTTTCTTTTCATTTTTTTTTTTTTTTTTGGGTTTAATTTTTTGTTTCCAACCAAATTCAACAATTTTTGGGTACTTTTATACCTACTCCTTCCCAGCATTTCATCAATTGTGTGATTTTTGGGAGTCGGTTTGGCTTAATTGGTTAAAGATTCAATCCTTTTTCTTTAAAGATTTAATCTTTTTTCTTTTTCATTTTTTGCTAGTAACTAGGGTTTCCTCTTTAAATAGATTTATAGGTCTTGTGGTGCTTATGTATCTATTTTTGTACAGTTGAATAGTGGTGGAGAAGGGGACAGTCAGAGAGGTGGGATGGATAGTGTGTTCAATGAAGAGATACTAGCACACAAGCTCTCAAAGCTCAAAAACACACAGCAGTATATTGAAAGTATATATATCCCTCAATTAATTGATTTGCAATTTATGATGATTTTGTTCTGGTTTTCAACTTTAAATAATAGACATGCTTAGAATTTTTTATGTTTTTCTTGAAAAAGAAGAAAAAAGGTCTTCACAAATCAATTTTTATGTGTTCAGTTATTGGCTATTCAAGTGATTTAATTAGTTGACAGATTTTCAGCACATCTATTGAATATGATAAACGGAGTTTTATGCTATGATATAGTCATTAAAATTAAACAGAAAACGGCGGATTTTTGGTCTTGAATTTAGCCATGTATCATCCTTGATGTAATTTGGTATTTGGTTGATGGTTTCTTTAACTAGATGGTAATAGGGCTTTTCTTTTATATGTTTTTTTTTTATCATGAGAAGGCTTAAAATGGAAAGTCTTTTTCTTTAACATATTCAGTTTTTGGAATTTAGCATGGATAAGATAAACGGTGAATAACGGTTGCTACACGTGTTCTTTTATGTACGGTGTTAATAATATCTGATCTTTTATTTGATTTCCAGAGTTCGGGTCGCTGAGCATTTCTCTGATATTAATGTAATGATGGAACAATTAAAAATAATTAATGGCTTATTGCCTACCCAATTACTCGTGTTCTTTTGCATTTTGTGTTATCTTCGGATATACTTTATACGGTTCCTACGAGTTATGATTCTTCCATACTTGTTCATTTGTAAGTTCAGATCACAGTTAGATTTTATTTTTTGTAAGCATAAGCATTCCTAAATCAGTATGTTTAGACTTGAACTTCGAACCAGAATAATTATGCTGTTAAAGATTTCTCTTCACTAAAACACTATTTTCTCGTTGATGAAGATTTGCTAATATAAGTCTAATATTTCTTCTTTGCTTTTGCCTCGTGTAATAATTCCAACGAATGTTATCCTGTATTTCATTTGAGATTTTGCAAAATATATTTCTACTTTGTATGTCTTAATCTGGTGACTGGTTTAAGTAGAAAAACTTACCATGTCTACTTTTTCCTTCTTTATGGGTTCTACTACCCTAAGATCATTTCCGCAGAAGATTTTTTTTTTTTTTTGTACCCACGAATTTGACGAGACATTGATTGAGCATGACAATTCATTGTTCTTCCAGTATTACTTCATTCTGAAACGGAAAAGCCAAAATCTAAGATTGCACTTTTTACAGTACATTGTGGCAACTATATATAGAGCGTGTTTAGCTGTGGTTAAAAGTAAGCGAAGTTTTGTTAGTATAAAGAAGCATTGAAAATTCTGTTTGTCAAAATGACAAACTTAAAGTAATTTGACCAACTTTTAAGTACAACCGAAAATTCTTCTCCACTTCTTGATTAGTCATAACTGCATTAGATAAGTACATTTTTGTGCTACCTTATGCTTGCCAATATTTTTGATACATATTTTTACCTTCTCTTTCTTTGTAGCTTTGTCGCAGTGGTGCATTTTTCACCGTAGTAAAGCAGACCAAGTTGTTGCGACATGGGACAAACAATTCCGAAGTTCAGAGATGGTGAAGAAAGTGCATCTTTTGTACCTTGCACATGATATCCTGAAGAACAGTAAACAGGAGGGAGATGAATTTGTCTCCAAATTTTGGAATGTTCTTCCTTTGGCACTCAAGGACGTTGTGAAGAATGGGGACGATCGTGGAAAGAAGGCCGTCTCAAGATTGGTAAGAAATTTCCTCGTCCATTTCTTCTATTATTCTCAAAAATCATTTATTTCGTAGATTGTTTGGAAGACCTTTTATGGAACTGTTCAAATCTGGATTATTACATCATATTTTGTCCCATGGTAGAATTATATTTTTCAACAACTATATGTGGGCACCATATCGGTTGGTTGGAGTGGCTTGACTGTTATGATAATCTTATTATTAGGTCAATAGATGGGAAGAAAGGGAAATTTTTGGATCCTGTGCTCAGAGCCTAAACGATGTAATGCTTGGAGAAGAATTGCCTCCACCATTGGAGTATGGGAAGAAACGTTCTGGTTCTGTCATAATAGAGGGGGATTCTAGATCTATCAAAACGGTAAGATTAACTGTGTATGTTTGGTTTACCGTATTAGACAATATATTGAATAAAATATTACTTTCTTTTCTTCTTGAGTAGTGTCCTATGCTAATCCACCGACCAAACATGTCTGTCCTTTACTAATATTTTTGGATTCTTATCCTGCATGTGTTTGCTTTTGAAACCAGAAATTGACCATTGGAAGCACCGAAGAAAGAGTTGTGTCAGCTTTTAACTTGGTGATCAGCGAACATCCCATTGAAAATGAAGAAATGAAGAAGTGCAATTCCGCCGTCCAACTTGTAAGTAAGATAAGAGAAGATGTCAGCATCGCCTTAACAAAAGGTAGGCTGGTAACTCAAGAAAAAATTACTATTTCTGTGTAGGCTGGAATTGATTCATAGTTATTGAATGGACAATGATACCAGAAAAGCCCTTAAAGAACGCTCTGACTTTTTAAGTGGTATTAAAGAGTATAGGAGAATGTTTGGTTAGGCCTTAAAAAAATAATTATAATAAATAAATAATACAAAACGTATGTTTTAAGCCTAGCCAAATACCCTTTCTTCAGCAATCTTCTTCTGAGTTAATCATGGTTTATGATGTGACGCTCTTGATTTTTTGTTAACAAGAATTTGCTTCTTCCTTCTGTAGCCAAGGATTCAACACGGAAGACCTTAGCCAAAGAACTAGAGAAGGAAGAACTTGTTTTGACTCAGTGCATTGAGAAACTTAAGGTTATTGAAGCAAATAGAGTTATCCTTATATCACGATTAGAAGAAGCACTTTACAAACAGGTACAATATCATATATTTACCGGAATTACTTCTTTCTATATTTGCAAAATTTGATGACCTTGGCTGACGTGCATTTTTTTTTTTTGTGGTTACTTGTATGATTTTTTAGAAATCCGAGCTGGAAAATGTTCGTACGCAAATACAGGTTTGCCTATTGATTATTGCTCTTGCATATTTGAAGTAATATATATCTATTCCATTATGCCGACTGCCTTTATTATGTTCTCTTTTTCTTTCTTGAAAGTAGTTGGCTGCTAAAAAGTGGTGCATCTTAAATTTGATAAAAATTCATGGGAACATGAATTCATTTATCTTCATGGAAACAAAAATAATATATCACTTCAAAAGGAAGAGATACCACTTATTAGATGATTGAGATTAATGATAATATGCCACTATGAACAATGTGTAACTGGAAGTTTATTGGAACCTTATTCTAGAGATGTGGTATCATGATTTCTCAGGAGAATTGAGGCCATATATCGTATCATATGGTTGCCATTGATGTTCAATCTTCAAGAGAAGGAAATAATCTTTGTACGATAATCCTGTCACGTACTTTATTTTTGTTGGAATTTTTTCTTATAGCAACTATAGCCTTGGCTGGTTCTATTTTACGCACTATTAAATCCTTGACAAATCTAGAAATTATGTCTACTTCATGTCTTTGGTAGATTTTTTCACTTTTCAAGCTTTATAAAAATCTTGGTCAGGAATTTAGCCTCCGTTTGGGAAGAATTTATAAACAATTTAATTTATGAAGAGATAGAAATGAGTGGTTCTACAATTGGAATGCGTGGTCAAAAATGAAATTTATCCATATATAAATAATTTATAATTTTTGCCAAACTTAGGCTAGGTTAATCATAATTTGGCATCAAGAATGAATGACTTGATCGGATTTAAATAATGCTAATGTCTATGCATCTAATCAATTTTCAGGTTGCACAGGCACAGGCAGAAGAAGCTGCATATATACGGCAGCATCTGAATGAAGACCATATTACATACTTAAAAGCATCGATGGCATCGGCAGACACCAATACAAAACCAGCACAAACAACCAAAAAAGCTGCTGCAGCTATTGCAGCCGAAGTTGCAGATAAGCTAGCCGCTTCAAGCTCGTCCCAGTCTATATTGACCTCTGTTCTTTCTGCGTTTGCTGCTGAAGAAGCAAAAAATGCTGGGCTTGTGAAGTCTTCATCACCCTCGACTTCTTTCTCATCTGTCTTCAATACTCCAATGGCTGTAAATATGCGGAAGTGTCTGAATGAAGACCATATTACAGCCTCAAAAACACCGATGGCATCGTCAGATACAAATAAAAAACCAGCACAAACAAAAGAAAAAGCTGCCGTAGCTATTGCAGCCGAGGTTGCAGATAAACTGGTCGCTTCGAGCTCGTCCCATTATATTTTGACCTCTGCCCTTTCAGCGTTTGCCGCTGAAGAAGCAAAAAATGCTGGG
>CAIGRK010016592.1:0-10625 GCA_903798315.1 Fraxinus greggii | reverse complement strand
GAGCAGCTCCTATAACATCTCCAAAAAGAAAAAGACTTGCGCAGCTGTGCTTGACGAGGGACCATTGTACCAAATGAAACGATCTATCCGATCAAAAGTCAAGTTGGCCATATGGTCAGCAATATTATTAGCTTCCCTGTAAACATGACATTATTGGAAATCATTTCAAATATTTGAATATCGATCCAAATTGAGAAGTGAAATCTAATTTTATATAATTCAATATACAAGCAACATGTCAATTATTTATTTTCAATATTAAAAAGCATGTTTAGGCCTTTTTGGGTCAATTCAAAAGAGCATATACAGATGGAAGATTAACAAGGCTAGTTCCTCGAAAGATAATAATAAAAAGAATAACTAGATTAGACTAAAGGGACAATAATTGGTTTCTTAATAAATGTATCAACTAAGTAATAAAAAGTTTCCATCAGAGGGTATCTACCGTTCAACTTTATCCATCCAATGTTTGGTCACTTCTATTTTGCTCTTGATGCGTCTTTGACGAATGATTAACGTAGACACTGATAAAAAACGACAACTTTGATGGTAATTGTGGTAGTGTCTAGTTTTTATTCATATACATTTTTTTATTATTCTTTTGATATAAAATTGTATTTCGTGAATTATGTCTCGTGATAATCCTATCTAAAAAAATTATATTTTTGCAAGAAGGATTGAAATAACTCATCCTTAAATGCAATCTAGCAATTATCTTTTCTTTATCTTTGGTTCAATTGAATTGATTGAAGTAAATCTACTTCAAAGCCCTATCTTAGTCCTTGTTTGGCAATTCTTCAAACAAAATTCCCTTTTATTCTTCAAACTCATTTTCAATTACACATTTTCATAATAAAATATTTTGCATGTAAATTAATTTTTTTTTCGTGCTTTTGAACCACACATTCTTAAAAAATCACTACTCCTAACTCATTTCCCAAAAAATCACTGCAATTGAATTGATTGAATTAATGTGACTCACCTTTTCTCTTTTGCAAAAGAAAATACTTTTGAAAAGATTAACCAAAAAATATATAAAGGAAAAAAGAATCTTGATGAGTTTTGATGTAATTATTATTATTATTATTATTATTTTTATCTTGATGTTTTAAAAATTGGGACAGGCTCTCAAAAAGTAAAAGGTTAAAATGTCGAAATAAAGTTGAACTAGTAATAAAAAAAATTAGTAAGGGCGTGTTTGATGGATATTGTTGAGAAAAGAATGTATTTTAAATAGTGATATGATGGAAAATATATGGCTAGAAAGTAAGGAAAAATTATTGATGTGATGAAAAATATTATTTTATTGAAAAATGTGTAGTTGAAAATGAGTATTGAAAGATTGTATTTTGAAGGAATGTGTGTCAAACAAGATATAAATAAATAGTTTTGAGGTAGAGTGGTCCGTATTTAGTTTATTTTAGCTCGTTTGTATAGCTAAAAAGGTATATAAAAATTTAAGTTAAATTCAACAATTAATTTTAATTATATATATTTTTAGATTTATAATTTTTATCAAATTATCAAATTTTACTAAAATTTTTATCAAAATCCAAATGCGACATAGCCCTTTTTGGTGATCATTATTTTAAAATTCGTTATTTTCTCAAACTGTTGTTTAACAAGATATTTTCACAGTAAATTATTTTTCACGTAAATTCAAGATTTTTCTCAAAAATTTATTATTCAAAACGCATCTATTTGACACACATACTTTCAAATTCATTTTCAACCACATATTTTTTATTAAAATAATATTTTTATCACATTAATAATTTTTTCTTACTTTTTAACCACATATTTCTCATAATATTACTATTTAAAATACATTATTTTTCCTGAATAATATCCATCAAACCACTCTTAAATAACATGACTATCAAACATTAGCGTCGACAACCAAGATTTGTATATGATGGAGCGTGTCACAGGAGATTAAAACTCTATAATCAATCATATGAACTGCCCCCACCAAGAACGGACTCCGTCTTCTTATCTCTGTCTCTCTTTCAATTCCCTCCACCGCAATCTTAGTTGCTTGCCACCGTCCACGGCTGCCGGAGACTCCACCACCTCCCTGGATTGCACACTGGATTTCCTATGAACTCTTTTCATTTCTTCGCTTCAATACCGAAAACTTCAAATTTTGCCTCGGGATCCTGTAAGATCGAGGCTTTTTCTTGTGTGTTACTGTTGGTAATGTGTATGTGAAAAATAAATCTCCATTTTGAGTTTGCGTGTTTGAAAGAATATTTCTTTGGATATCCATAAAGCATTTGCTGTTTCTCGTTCTGATTTGAGATTTTGATCGTCATCTGAATAGTCTTATATCTCATTCTCTGTACTCGATCCCAAACCAAAACGACGTAGTTTTCCGTAAGCATGGGCAAAACTTTCTGAATTGAGTGTACGGGTTGACATGTGTAGAATTGAGTGAGAAGGTGGAGTAATGGGGTTGAAAACGACGGCGTTTGGAGGGGATAGATTAGAAAAGCTGAGAAGTAATGGGGTGGTCGCAAAGAGGAGAATTAGGATTATAAGGGCAACGACATTGGTTTTGCTGTGTACTTGCTTGGTTCAGTTGACGGCACTGGGAGAGACGTGGGGGCCCAGGGTACTGAAGGGTTGGCCTTCTTGCTTTTCTCGAGAATCGGCTGCGGCTGCCACCTTGGAGGTTAAGTCATCGCCGGAGCTCCCGGCCAGAGTTCTGCAGGCGAAGAGTAAGTGGCCCCTAGTTTTATAATGTTTGTCTGTTTGTGTAATAGGGAAATGGATATATCTCAATTCAATGTGCAAATTGTTGAAAACTCACCCCTTATTAGTTCACAAGGCAGACATTCCATAAGCCATATTGTCAAAAGTCTTGAGCTGTTAGCGAGACGGACAAACTCTTTGACACTCCCCCAGACTTGCTGACTGAATTCCTTTTTTCATCATCGTCCTTACATGTGGAGGACGTGAATTGTTATACATAAATGTGTTACTGCAACATCCCGGATTTTTTGCTCTAACACTAAGTCACCTTTTGTCGAAGTCCTTACGCGTGGATAAGACCGGAAGCTGTGAGAATCCAAAATTTAACTACCTTATCTAAAAGCTTAAATTGAGGTTATTCAGCAAGTGATTTGGGACCCATTCATAGCCATTAGGTTTTAATTAATGAAGTAACGAAATCTGTTTTTGTACGTTAAGTAACCAGTAATTGGTAACAACTAACAAGTCTGTTCTTGTTTTCGTTCCCTTTCTTCAATAAACTGCAAGTGTATACCAAATGTGCTTACGTGGTGATGTTGAAATTATTTTTTTTGCTAAGGATGTGTTATTAGATTTAACACTTATTCTAGTAATTATGATCTTAATTTATGGATAAGTGAGAAATTATGCAATATAAAATATAAGTATTATGCTACACAAACAGGATTAATGACAACGTGTCGATACATGATTTAACAGTTTGAAAAAAAAACACTCAATCAATTGTTGCCGCCCCACCCTGTCACCTAATTTCCTGTCGATCACCCTGGCCAATCAACATTATTCAAAATATAATGTAACTGGAATATAGCCGTATCCTTTTCTGTAAACCTATGAGGTTCAAGAAAATTCTCTTTACAATCGACAGATGGATTCTTTCAATTCAAGATTCATCTTAATCACTAAAGGACTTGTAGATTCTTCATTTCTTTTGGATGGTTTCTTTATTTGTTATAGCTGTAGTGCAGGAATACATATTCTGTGTACGGAATTTTTAGCCCTATCACAATTTCTTCTTCTTCCTTTATTTATTTATTTATTTCAAATTGGCTTATTAGATTTTCCCTTGTTTTTTTCTTTTAGACCGAACGAAATGACAAAAAGGAATTCGTGTATACAACGCCAAGTTTCTCAGAACTAAGGTTTAGCTAGTAGTAGTATTAATTATCATAGTGTTGTTTTCCTCATTTTATTCTTTTAGTATGGACTTGTTTTGCATGACACTCAAGAATTAACTCCCCTTGAACCTTTTAACTAGCGTGGACAGTCCTTTTGATGTAGTGTTTTGAATATAGGGGTTTACAAGAATAATGGTTACCTGATGGTCTCGTGCAATGGAGGGCTTAATCAAATGCGAGCAGCGGTGGGATTTTTTAGTTTTTAATTGATATGCGCATGATGAAGTAGAAACTTAATTAAATTCCCCAGTTTTCCCTATAAAATCAAATGGTTAACTGGAACTGTCATTTCTTTGGCTACAGATATGTGACATGGTTGCAATTGCAAGATATTTGAATGTTACATTGATAGTTCCTGAACTGGATAAGACTTCTTTTTGGAATGACCCAAGGTGTGCCTAGCTTCTCAATCATACCATTTTTTCCTTATAAATTGATTCTTTATCACGTATGATATTTTCCGTGGTAATACAATTGTTGTCTTTGATTTTGCAGTGAATTCCATGACATATTTGATGTAGACCATTTCATCACATCCTTGAGAGATGAAGTTCGGATATTGAAGGAACTACCGCCAAGAGTCAAGAGGAGAGTTGAGCTAGGTATGAGATATACGATGCCTCCAGTTAGTTGGTCGGACATTGCTTACTATCAGAATCAGGTTGGTGGTTTTTGGTTAAGACCCATTCCAATCACAAGAGCAATATGAAGCAAAATGAAATCTGAAACAAACTAGAAAATACACTCAGTTTTATCACCCGCAATTTGAGAACTATGTGGACAGGCAAAATCTTCCCCTATATGTCCTAATAAATCCTTTACTTGTGGACTGGGGGTGGGGGGGGGGGGTAGTAGACAATTTGATCAAGCTTCATAATATCCAAAACTGTAACCTTTTGATTTCTACTTCAATTGTATTTCACTCTTTTTACATTATACATGCAGATACTTCCTCTGATTCAGAAATACAAAGTTGTGCATTTAAATAGAACGGATACTCGCGTTGCCAATAATGGTCAGCCCTTGGAGATTCAGAGGCTTCGTTGCCGAGTAAACTTTAGTGCTTTGAGGTTCACTCGTCAGATTGAAGAATTGGGCAGGAAAGTAATGAACATGCTTAGGCAAAATGGTCATTTCATGGTACTTCATCTCAGATATGAAATGGACATGTTAGCTTTTTCTGGCTGTACTCAGGGCTGCAATAAGGACGAGGTGGACGAGTTGACAAGAATGAGGTTGTTTACTTTGTGTTGTTGAAGGCATAATTTAAATTATTGAATGTATTCCCTCTCTAACACATTTGTGCCAAAATTGTGCTCGTGTCAGCCCTTAGATCTGACCGACACACGAGGAGATATGTTGAATATATTAATTAGCTGAATAAACTTATTTCCTGTTTAACATTTTAAGTTTTCAAATAAGATGGTTCAATACTATTGTACTAGTGTATTTAGAAATTGAATATTGGTTCATTGTTTGACTAAGCTTTTGCCTCTCTCCTCTCGCCTCCCCAGATATGCTTACCCATGGTGGAAAGAGAAGATCATACACTCCGATTTGAAAAGGAAAGATGGTCTATGTCCTTTGACACCTGAGGAAACTGCTCTCACATTAAGGGCATTAGACATTGATCGCAATAGCCAGATTTACATTGCTGCTGGAGAAATTTATGGTGGACAAAGAAGAATGAATAGACTTGCAGCAGCTTATCCAAACTTGGTAAGTAAATAAGCAGAAGCTAACAGCCAGGATTTGGAATCGACACGTGCCTTTGTTTTCCATCCCTTGTCTTTTGCTTCTTTATCATAATTTATAACAGGTTCGGAAGGAGACGCTGTTGGAGTCTTCAGACCTTAGTTCCTTCCAGAATCACTCTTCTCAAATGGCAGCACTCGATTATATTGTTTCGCTGGAGAGCGATATCTTTGTTCCTACGTACGATGGAAATATGGCTAAAGTTGTTGAAGGCCATCGGAGGTAATGATTTTGGTAAATAAATTTGTTTATTTGACTTGCCTTGAAAATAATTAGAGAGAAGATTTCAGTATTTTGCACTATATTCTCTCTTTTCTCCCAGTTCTTATTCAAACACAAAGGTCAAAGAACGACCATAGTGAAGTTTAACTCTCATGATAAAACTGATTCTCATTAAGCCCGGATTTGCTGTTTTAGTTGATTTGTTAAGTTACAGTATATTTCATTATAGTTTTATGATTTAGAGTATCCTTTCCTATTTGATCCCTTCTAAAAAGAATCAATTTAGTAGATATATTATGTACCTACCGGCATTAGATATTTCAGTCTGAAATTTCTTTGGTTCTCTTGCAGATATCTCGGGTACAAGAAAACAATTTTATTGGATAGAAGGCTTTTGGTCAATCTAATAGACCAATATAAATCCAGTTCACTAACTTGGGATGAGTTTTCTGCTGCGGTTAAAGATACTCATGCTGAACGCATGGGAAACCCAACAGTGAGGTTGGTGATTCCCAATAAACCTAAAGAAGAAGATTATTTTTATGCCAACCCGCAGGAGTGTTTGCAACAATTAAGTGACAATGAGCCACGAGGTGGTATTTGAACCTCTTTTCCTGTAAACTTTGGTCAGAATCCGGGCAGTCAAGTAACGAATGTCAATACAAATTCCCCATCTGAGTCATCTTGACACGAGGACTTGCTCTGACGCGGCTTTTCTTGAAGATTATATATGAAGCCAGGAGAGGATTGCATTTATCCGGATCAAATTTATGTTTTTTTTTTTTTGGTGTGCAAGTTAATGATACAATTCGTGTATAGAAGCTTACTCTACCTTTCAAGGGTTATATTGACTTATCCTCAGTACACACACAAGGATGTAAATACAGATTTTCTTCTGCTGGAAATTGGATTTGCCTGAGGTTAAGCCTTAAATCATGCTTTCTTTTCCTTTTTTGTTCATCAGGCAGTGTTCCATATTGCCTTGTATTCATTCAACAATATAATGCCAGTGGGCAAATATGTATATTTTGTCCCTCTGCGATCAGCATGTCGATAAACATTCCGATAGCGTTGTAAAGTTCGTCTGGAGAGCTGGATCGTGCCGGTGCCTGGCCTAATATGGGTCATTTTTCTCTTCATTCTCTTCAGACAATTAATTATGAAAGGAAAAATAAAAATCCTGTCGGCTTTCTGAGAGCCTAGCCCGGCCCCTGTCAAAACTTGTTGGCCGTGGCTAGCTAGTTTTACACCTCTACATTGCGATCCAAAGAGCTTTATTTGAACGAAATTCTGACTACATAAACATAAATCCCAAAAATTTGAGTGTCCAATGAATGTTTTGTTGGTGGACTTTCCTCTGTAAACAGCTGGCTCTTAGGGTGTCTGATTTAAGTATAACCAATGTTGTGATGAAAATAAGTGATTATGGCCAAATGAACTTTTGTACTTATTGAAATAAGTTTTTATAAGCAATTAAGAAAGTCAAATGGTTCATTTGGGAATGTATGTTCTGTTAACCAAATGATACAAATAGAAAAATATAAATACAGAATTAAACAAGTAAAATATCATTTTGTCATCATGCTTGCCTTCGCGGCTATGCCTTCTGCTCGTTCTAAGAAAATAATATTCCATTTTCACTGACCTATTTTTTTGCGAAAGACCAATATAATATGAGTGTTACTTTTGCAACTATTATGTGCCTGACCAGTTATATTAATTGCTTGACTAAATGGACCAGTCGATGTACAAATTATGTAGGTATCTCTTTACTGTAGTTATCAAACTATTTAGATTGAATCAGATGATATATAATCATCTCATGTCCCAAATAATTAATCAATCATTACAAATTATAGTACAATTTTGGGATGGAGTAAGTGAATACATCTACAAAATTGTGTTTGCCAACTAGTACTAAATTCTACCTATTGATATTCACTCTATGACGGTTCCAACAACAACAACACGCAAAGAAATGGTGGGGCTTTTATTCACACGATCGCTCCGGCGTAAAAATTAGTAGGAGAAGTTGAAATATAAAGTGTATAAAACAACTAAATATCTGAGTGCAAGAGTTGAGATTTAACCCTATATGTGAGAGAATCAGACTCTATTTGAAGTAGTTGCTTTCAAGGACAATATCACCGTCTATTGATAGCGGCGTTTTAGACCACCATTTCCTAATTATCTGGAGCCAATTCTTAAAACGTGGCAACTTGCATATAACATGTTACTTGATGTCGGGGTATAGTTATAGTTCCCTAGGTGTCGTGGACGAACACGTCATATTGTCGCATGCCTTAAGGATAAATTCACCGGTCTATCACAGGTGTACCAAAATAGGCGATCTATCACTATTGTCCTAAGGATGGGTGAGGCATCTAGCCGACCTTTAGAGTACTTGGAGCCAGTTGACGGGCTCTAAACTAGGAAGAGTACAGCAACTACCTATATGTATATAGCTTATTGATAAGTGTATTTTATACACTTATTTGTGGCCTTAAATTATGATATTTTGTTGTCTTTTGGATTAAATTCTACATTATTTATGTTATATGGTGTTTTGTAGGTAAAATTTTATATTTAATGATACGACATAAATACTACGTCAATCATCATAGACAAAATATCATGATCATTTGGATATGAACGGGTACACATATGCCCCACTTGTAGATCCAGAAACGATCAAAATCATTGCTAAAATTTCGAAGTAGACTTCAAGCCAAGCCACTTTTGTTTCGGCATTCCGAACCCACAAACCGCAAAGTCTCCATCTCCACATAAAATGTTTCAATACATATATTAATTATGCGAAAAGGTACAGATGATAAAAAAACCATGCACCTAATTTTCTTTTGCATAAAAAACGACATAGCTTTAGTTGCTTTTCTCAATAGTCAGTACACCGTTTTGGGGGTATCTTTAGTCCGTTACGATTGAGGGGAGCTTATGTTTTTAGTTATTATATATTATATTATTATAGACTATAGTTTTTAGTTACATACAAATTTTTTTTAACCATGAATATTTGGGCCAGTTTGCGCGCACCTCGACTAATCTCAGAGGTTCCTGAAATTTACGACCCATTGACCTCAATTGTTTTGAGAGGATTCGAACTGGTGATCAGGGGAGCAAACCCAATTTTTAGTTACATACATAGAAATTATAAATTAAAAACTCATTTATAAATTTTAACATATATTAAAATTTACAAAATTTAATATTAAAAATGGACAAAAAACATTATTGCATCTAGATTGCTTGAAATTCAGATTTTAAAACTGGTAACAATGTCTAAAAACGTGATGATGTGTCGAACTACATAATAAGTAGTCATGACACAGTGAAATGAACTTGTATGGATAATAGAGGGCAAAATCCGAAATAATCCTGCGTCAAGTGGTAGTGTCTAGAGGATTTATTTAGACGTACAAAAAATTAACGTGATAATGGATCGAACCAGATGTCATTTAATAGTAACAATGAGATCTCTAGAATTAATTTATTAAAGACGGAGAAACTATTAAGTTATTAAAGAGGGGGGAAAATATTAATAAATATTTTCAAAATAGAGTGAAATAATCTATAAATTAAGGAAAGATTATATTGTAAGCATGAAAATTAGGAAAAATCGTTAAGATCTGTTAAATTAATTGAGGTAATTTTAAATGTATTATTGAAAATAATTATGAAATATAAGTTAGTAATTTGAAATATTTTGAAAATATCTAGTATAATGAAAATTCGAAAATAGAAAAAACTACCCTTGCACCAGTAAATGGGCCTCCCCGTGAACAGTCCCAGTTTGGGCTTGGGCTAGTAGCAGGTAGCTTAGCGGGTTCGTACTGGCCTACCCACGAGAATTCGATCCAGATTTGAATCTCACGAATCCAATCCGAACCTCCCATGTCTCCCCCATCATTTACCCGTATCCGATTTGGGACTGCCGGACTGGCATTCTCTCTCGTCCCTCTCATCCATGGCGTCCTATTCATTGTAATTATCACATATTGAAAGTTAAACAAAAACTAAGCTCATGGCGGCAAATCTGCTCTCAAACCCTACACTTTCATCTTCTTTCCTTGTTCATCAACTGTAAGATTTTTTTCTTATATTTCATGAATTAAATTACTTTTTTTTTTTTGTATTAATTCGATGTATAATCTTGTTCGTAGATTATTATCCCTTTTCTCCTCTAAAAAAAAAGCTTTATTTTTGATGCAGTTCAGCTCGAGGTAAGTCGAAGAGAATAACGCCGTGCAGCTTCAATTTTAGGAGTCCTAAATGCGCCGTGGATACTCCATATGAAGGTAAATTTACCTGACATGTAGAATTCAAGCACAAATAGCATGTATGTCTAAGCTTAAAACTTTTCCTTGCAAGGATATTTACTCATAATTATTAAGTTAGAAAATGAACAATTTTCTTATGGGTCACGGTTGGGGGATAAGAAAGTTACTTATTTTGGCATTTGATGTTGGAAAATGATATTGAATGAAATGTTACACAAACATCCGTTCATCTTCTTAACTTCTTTATTCAATTGGATTAATGGGCAGACTCTTCATTTTTAATCTTCAATGTTGTAACTCGTTTATTCAATTGGGTTAATGAGCAGGCTCTTTAGATTTCTTCAATTTCAGGTATAAATAGGAGATCTCTCTCAGTTGGAAATACACAAGTAATATACAAGTTTATTCCTTTCTGCAT
>CAIGRK010016564.1:0-10442 GCA_903798315.1 Fraxinus greggii | reverse complement strand
CCTATGTATATCAACTACACATGCCAATACAATAGCACAAAAATACATGAAACACTGCACAAATAGATTCCTGCTTTCTTCAAAAATTGGATTTCCCAACACCAGCACGTCTCCTATCATTTAGTCTATTTCAAATTGATCAAAAGGATCAGTGGGGATGGGAACGAACTTAAAAATATTTCAGATTGCTGTTGGAAGCGTGGAGTTGGCCTGAATTGAGAATTTTCAACTTTCCCATGTTCTTGGCTCAAACCCACTCCATTTCCATGGTCTCGAACTAGCTTTCCCAGTCCAAAAACATGAATTATATGTTAGTTAAAAACTTATAAATTCAATAAGTTACATACATGCGAAAAGAATAATATAAGTACTAACATGTCTCTGAACATCCTCTATCATGTACCTTCCAACTGGCTCCAACAATCCTTCATACTAGTTTCGTACATAGAACAATCAGTTCTCTAATGATATTCTATTTGAAATAATCAATTAAACACCTGATGAAGTACTTACAAAACCCGGTGCATTAGGCTTGGAGTGATATCTTTTGTTGTGTCCCTTTAGTCCACATGTTGAGCATGTCATTGATACCCTCCCTTTTTCCTAACTTATGATTCCCTTTGGGAGTGTGCAATAACATCTTCGTCTGCTTGTCTCCTACTTTTCTTTTGCTTTCTCCCCCTTTGCAAAGTAGTCCATGAAACTGGAATGATTGGTGCAATGTCCAGCTAGGGCTATAATCGTATTCCGTTAATAGAATTCAAGATGTTATCGTAGCATCTCAAATACGTATCGACCGTGTAACAATAGTCCACATAATCATCGGGATCATATCTACACTCCCTTATAATGGCCACGACGTGACTACATGATATTCCCGTCAAGTCTCACCTCTTACATACGCAACTCTGTTCTTCTAAGTCAATGACGTAGGTCCCTGGCCTGCAGTCCACCTGCCATCTAGATCCTCCTAAAAAATGCAACGTGCATTCATTGGACATCTCAGCGATCTTAGCAAGATTTTTTAATCCTTGAATACAATCGCCCTTCTCACCTCCTCATCTTACTTTGAAGCTTCACAATCCTTATCATAGACCCCAATTGCATATCTGTCAGAATCGTTACAATGAACTTCTCCCTATCGTCTATTAGAATCTTACTGAAAACTTCGCACAAATTGTTAAATAAAATATCATTGTTCGAATGTGTCTTGAAATGATATTTACTCTACTCGCCTGGATGCCTCTCGTTCAGCCATGAATAAACTCATTCACTAGCTTGACGAATTTGTTGCATTCACAGTCTATAGTCAGCTAAGGTATTAGACTTAGCAGCCCGCCAAAGCAAGTCCTTCAAAGTCTTCACCTTGTATCCCGTATTGAAAAAGTTCGTGTACATACGTCTGACATAGAACCTATGCTCCGTCTTTGGAAATAACCCATCAATGACATTATTTAATCCATTCTGCCTATCTGTTATCACAGTCCATTCTACCCCATTTTTCCATCTGAATATCCTTAGCCAAATATTTCAGAAACCATCTCCAAACAGTCGTGTTTTCTTGCTGGACAACGGCATATGAAATAGGATAGATACAGTCATTTGCATCTAGGCCGATTGTTAGAGTAGTATACCACCCCAAACGCCCCGAAGATGGCACCCGTCTACCCTAACTTATCATCATACGATACATCGGACAATAGTTCTTCAAATGATGGATATTCCATATCATCGATGTCCTAGTATTCGTCGTGCACCAATACCGCCAAATCCACTTCCTCTTGTCTAATGGCTGTCCTCCCATCACAATCTAAAGCATATCATCACCACATGATATGTCATTGTCGGAATCATTGAAGTCAAAGTCATCCTTCATATCTGTCACATAAAAATGAGATATAAAATCATGAGATTTAGTTTCGCTCTACATATCACAGAAGCAGCATTGCATAATACAAACATTCTGATTGAAAAATTCTCAGTAAACTGTTGGATTACCTTTAACAAAACATCATATGATACTCAACTTCGTACTAGAGGCAGTGTTTAAAATTATAAATACAGACATGCAAAAATATTATAATACATAACAAAAAAAAAATTTACTTTCTTGATCACAAGTTCATTTACATGGATTACAGAATACACACAAATCATAAAATCAAGGACAGTCATAAAGATTTCGAAGGACGCAGAGGCGTTCAATAGTGGCTTGTTTTAGGTGTAGGGCGAAGGACATAACAGTGAAGATTTTCCTACGACGACGTTGTTTCTTTTGTTGGGAGGGCCCAGACGACAAGTTGGGTTGATTTGGTAGGGTGGAGTTTTTGGTTTTGGCTGTAGGTTTGATGGTGGTGGTGTTGGCGACGATGGTGAGTTGCTTTTTAGCTTGGTTTAGTTGGGGGTAGGTGGGTGAAGCAGGTGAATACTGATTTTCATTTTATTTCTTTTCGTTTCTTTTCATTAAAAGGAGAAATAAAAGATTAACAAAAATATCCGTACTTTAAATGGTCAAAATATTCAATTTTTGCATTTTTTTCAGGTCAACTGACGGTAGAATAGACAGTTTCCGTCTATTTGGATCCCGAGTGCGTAATTTTGAAAGGTTTGAAACTGTGATTGATACAAAGTTAAAGGTAAGGTAAAGTTTACAAAAATGTATGAAGTTTAAATTTGGGAAAAGTGTAGTTAAGGCTCCAAAGCTTTCACTAAATTGTAAACTATAATCAAAATTTTGACTTGTTGCACCATTCCCAAACTTTCATTTTGTCGCACAATGGATGGAATCCTTCAGGTGCACGAAATGAAATATTTAGGATTGTGGGAGCAACATGTCAAAGGTTTGGGTACAAACTGCAACTAAGTGAAAGGTTGAGGACACCAGTTGCAATTTTCCCTTTAAAACTCTACTAAACCTTAGCTCGAAATACCCAGCACAGCAGCAACGCACAACAAAAATGACCACCGCAGCCTCCTCCTCCACCTTTCCCGTCCCAACTACACAATTCCACCACCGCCGCCAACGTACAACTCTACTATGGACCAAGTCCTTGACCTTCACCCCACTCTCTTTCCCTCCTCCCTCTCTCCTAATATACCGCCGTTTCACTCCTTCCCCCATCTCTGCTTCTCTCAAGGTACAGACTTTCGACCTTATATATTCTCCTTCTTCCTCAATATTAATTTAATGGAATTGATTTTTAATTATTTATTGGCGTTTCGATCATGAAGGAAAAAATTGGGGGCATTAAAAAGTCATGGAGTGATATAAGTAGCTTGAACTATTGGGTGGTTAAAGACTATTACAGGCTTGTAAAATCCGTTAATGCCCTTGAACCTGGACTTCAAAATCTCTCCGATGAACAGGTTATTTGATAACTTATTCATTCTTATGGCTCTGTGCAGCTCCAGAGCTTTATTTTGAATGTGTTTTTAGTATGTCTTTGATCATTTTGTGTGGATATTATTGTAGCTAAAAGCAATGACAGTGGAATTTCGGCTCAGATTAAGCCGGGGAGAGACATTAGCTGATATTCAAGCTGGTGTGCAATTTACGTGTTATCTATTTTTTGATGAGTTTTGGTTAAAGATAACATTTTTATTGTTGTTTTGTATAAAAGCTCAAATTTTATATAGCTTCTTATTGAGATTTATTTGTTGGTGGGTTTTATAAGAGTTTTTCCCGGATTTCAAAGTTTCAAATTGTGATTTATTGTCTTTCGTAATGTGAATGTGCAGAGGCTTTTGCTCTTGTTCGCGAAGCTGCAAAAAGGAAGCTTGGAATGCGCCATTTTGATGTTCAGGTTGCATATCATAGGCTAAATGATTGTATGTAGTACGTATGCTATACTGTTATTTGTAATGGAGGCAGATGCAAGAATATGACAGCACGTGTCAGCTAATTATATCATGTGGTCTTGGTAAAACTGTCTGCTTGTTTAGTTTTGGAGAAATTATAATATGGACATGCTCCTGTTGTCAGAATTTGGAGACACGAAGTAAGCTTCGGAGTGTTAAGATGTTTCCATATTTGCAGCCCCAGTGTGATTTAGGAGCATGCTCAAAATGGGTGGAATATTGTCGCTACATGGGATAGGAATCACTCAATAGCGCCTTTGTAAGGTTTCCTTCGAAGAGGCCCAAACGGAGTGGGTTGGTGTTAATTCCCAAGCCTAATTTTGGGTGATATAGGTGGATTGCACCTTCCCATCTGCTATAGTTTTTGAGTGAAGTGGTTGCATCCCTTTATGTTGGTAACAAAGCTGGAAGTCTGTGTTCAAGTGAATGCTGTAGCATTTCCGTGGAGTGGGTATATGATGTTGGAGTATGCTTGAAATGGGATGGGCTTATTGTTGCTATTCGGATGAGGGCAATAGTGCCTTCATAAGGTGTCTTTCGAAGTGAGGTCCAAACAAAGTGGGCCTGGGTGGATGCCCCATGCCTGATTCTAAGTGATACAGGGTGGATTGCACCTTCCTATTAGCTATAGCTTTTGGGCAAAGTGGTTGCAATTCTCTACATTACGTTTATGTAATTACATTAATCTCAATAGGTATTAACTACTGTGCACACACTTCTGGCCACTGTGAATTCAATATATGGATGGGGTAGTGGCGTGCCTTACTTTATTGAAAGCTCATTTCATAGTAATAAATGTGTGGTGTAAGTGTCTATGCAGGCATGCATTGAATATTTGTTTTTGAACCTTTATACTTGGAATCTGTTCACAAACAATTTCTATACAGATTATTGGTGGAGCTGTGCTTCACGATGGGTCAATTGCGGAGATGAAAACTGGAGAAGGGAAAACCCTAGTATCCACTTTAGCTGCATATCTCAATGCCCTCAGTGGGGAGGGCGTTCATGGTATGTTTTTCCTGCAGTCTCTACTTATCAAAAAATGTCTTGGGAACTGGTTTGTATGTATGAATGAGGATATACAAAGGTAGGTTTTGAAGAATCGAATGTATTTAACTCTGATGTTTATATTTATTTACCACTTGCTTGAAGTGTGTCAAGACTATATGAATTAAGAGGAATAACATGTGCTGATATGTAATGGGGCCTGTTGAAGTTTGGTGTATTTTTTGCCCCAGAATTCTTAATACATGCCTTTTTTTCTGACAGTGGTTACAGTTAATGATTACCTTGCTCAAAGAGATGCTGAATGGATGGGTCTTGTGCATCGTTTCCTAGGTCTCTCAGTTGGACTTATCCAAGTAATTTTCTGCAAGCCTTATCTTTTTCTTTGGTTATCAATGTTCCAGCTTATAAAAAGGAATTCTTATATACAAGAAAGAAAGAGTTCTCTTTAGTTAAATGTTATGTGGCCAAAAACCGTTGTGCAAAAGTCTTTTGCAGGAAAAAATTATATTTTGTACTTTTTTGGGGGATCAGTTTAGTTTTCTATGAATTCTTCAACTAAAACATGTGCACTAATAAGATAAACAAGAATGACAAATGCCAAGAAAGACAATGAGCCCATATTGTTATAGTATTATTCAGGCATACACTGTCAATGCACCTGCAACCACTTGCAGGTTTTATTCTCATGGAGGGTTTAGGGAAAGCAAAGGTCATCCCTATTGTCCAGCCAGTTGGACCAAATCGGAAAAGAATTATGTTTATTCATTAGAAAATAAATGACTCTCAATAACTTTAGGAAATATTGGTAATATATTAACGATTCGTTCTTTATATTCATCCAAATTTCCATCCCTAAGTAGGATGTTTAATCTCTTTCGAGATATATAATAAATCTAAAAACTGACTACTGTATACTGCTGGAAACATTCTCCCTTATTATGTTGTCATGCATGTAGAGGGGGATGACACCCGAGGAGAGAAGATCCAACTATGGATGTGACATAACTTATACTAATAATTCAGTAAGTATCAACCGTGTTTCATGTCGTATACAAGCAAATTATTGCTGATGTTTCTTTTTGTTGGCTTCTATTGGTCAAATGTTAGTTCACCTTCTTCCATTTCTTTTTTAACTTTTCTTCTTTCTGCCTTAGGAACTTGGTTTTGATTATTTACGAGATAATCTTGCCGGAAGCAATGAGCAACTTGTGATGAGATGGTAACCTATTACACCTCATGCTCTGTGGTATATGTGGTTATATATAGAGACTATCTAACAAATTCCATTTAAAACAGGCCAAAGCCCTTCCATTTTGCAATAGTTGATGAAGTTGATTCTGTCCTCATAGATGAAGGACGAAATCCTTTGTTGATAAGCGGTGAGGTAATGTCGAATAACTACAAATAATCTGCATACACAAACCTTCTTTAACTGATGGTCCACAGAGCACTTATGCCACACACAAAAAATAAAAAGAAGCCAAAAAATTGAAAAATAAGAAAATTACACTGGGACATTTGCCTGTAAATTTTGTTTAAATCCTAGTAATCTAAGTAAGCTCTTTTCCTTTTTTTTTTTCTTTTCCTTTGGTTCCATTTCAAATTAAACTTTTTTTATGCCAGGCCAGTAAAGATGCTGCAAGATATCCAGTTGCTGCTAAAGTTGCTGAACTGCTCATACGAGGACTTGTGAGTCCCTATTTCTTGCCTATGTTTACGTCCACGGTGCTCTAGTCTTCCTTAACCATGTTGCAAAATTAAAATAGAAGTCTCTTTGACTTTCATTTCTATTTACAGCATTACAACGTGGAGCTTAAGGATAATTCTGTGGAACTTACAGAGGAAGGAATAGTGCTAGCTGAGATGGCTCTTGAATCAAATGATCTATGGGATGAGAATGATCCTTGGGCTAGGTGAATATGAATTATATTTCTGAACTTCTGTGTGGTCTCATCTCTTGAATAATGCTATGAATTTTTCTTCTGCTTTGGGCGCACGATCATAATTGTATTGCTTGTGCATATGACCCCTGCATTAGATAAATCCTTTCAATTCATTGAACCCAGTCCATAAAATCATCAAGACATTTTTTTTGTTCTGATTCAGTGTACATTTCTGATCTTGTGTTTAATTACATCTTTGAAATTTTTTATATATTTTTTGTGATTTTGCAGATTTGTTTTGAATGCATTGAAAGCCAAAGAGTTCTACAGGCGTGATGTCCAATACATAGTCCGAAATGGGAAGGCTCTGATAATAAACGAGGTATGGAGCGACTAATAGTATCTCATTCAGTTATTTCTTGGATTTGTTTGTCATTTTGTGGCTCCTAAACGCCTTGCGGATCTATTTATATTATCATAAAAAGGAAAATCTACAAAAAGGAAAATCTGCTGGATTAATGCGAGTTCTGAATACTGTCAATATAGGGGAAGCTCACAAAATGTAGAAGTATTAACTTACTAATGTCTACTTTCTTGATAAAAAGTATACATCGTGAAGAACTGCCAATAATTTGTTGATGCGGGAATATTGTGATACTTAAAATGTGCTTTTTTCTGCTTATTTTTGTTGATTTACTTCAGGCTTCCTTTTAGCATCTGGTAGAACAAATGTGAACGATTCTGTTGCTATTTAATTTCTTCATTACTGTTGGAACAATATCTGCATACTCACAATCATATAGATTATCTGTTCAGGTCCTTTTGCTGTATAATTAATATATTCAATTTTTCATTTGCAGTTGACGGGTAGAGTAGAAGAAAAAAGGCGGTGGTCTGAGGGCATCCATCAGGCTGTAGAGGCTAAAGAAGGCCTGAAAATTCAGGTTTAACAATTGCTTTCTGAGAGTTTCATGTTGTGATCTCATTTTAAATCACCAATTTTATTGATCTTGCAAATTTGCTGAATTTGTTAGGCTGATTCAGTTGTTGTGGCCCAAATCACTTACCAATCGCTATTCAAACTATATCCGAAGCTTTCAGGGATGACCGGCACTGCAAAAACTGAGGTACAGGCATCTTCATGAATGCAAATGGAATTTCATCAAAAGAGTGGTTTCTTATTCAATTAAAAAAAAAAATTGTTCATTTCTGTAGGAAAAGGAATTCTTGAAAATGTTTCAAATGCCAGTTATTGAAGTACCCACAAATCTGTCAAATATTCGTAAAGATTTACCCATTCAAGCTTTTGCAGTAAGACTTTCACTACTAAACATCTTTTCCACTGTCTTCATTATGTTTTTCTAGAGGACCATTGTTGACTTGATTGTGTTTCAAATTTTATTTGTTCTTAGACTGCTCGAGGAAAATGGGAACATGTTCGTGGAGAAGTTGAGTCCATGTTTAGGTTTGGTCGTCCTGTTTTAGTTGGGACAACCAGGTACTTTCTGTCTCATTTTCCTTTTAAGTTGATTCCCGTTCCTTGTGGGATGATCAGATTATTTGTGGGTGAACTGATGGGTTGCCATGTATTTGAAATCTATCATTTCCTTTTTTATGCATGGTTACTACATAACTATTAAGGATGACCACAAACAATTTGTCTATAGTCGAATTGTTTGAAGCATAACAGAGTATCAGTCCCAAAGACACAACATAGAATGTTGGTATTCATTGTTAAAGGTAGCTTCTCTGAACAGCAATGGAGATAGCTCCAGATATGATGTTCACTTCGTAGAAATTCCTTGTTCTCAGATAGTAGATGCAGGATATGGATAATTTAGATTGAATAAAATTACTTAATTCATAGTAAGGAAACATAAATAATGGTAAACATTTTGGAAGAAGTAGCTCGTCCAAGTGCAAACGACAACGGAAAAATTTAAGCTTCAGGGCGTTGAAGCTAATGAAATAGACGTGGCAATGTCATGCTCAAGTATGTGGGTTGGCATTCAATTCCTCCGTATAACTTAGACATGAGTAAGATAAGTTAGATATATGAGTTGTTTGATATGTTCCTGTCTTTTCTAAATGTTTCTGCTGGACGGATCTCATCTGAGGAGCTCATAATTTATTTTCTATTGGCATTGGAGCCCTTTTTATGAGCAGTGTATGTGTTTATGTAATATCTCTTCTTCCTATTCGAGAACTTTTCTATTATTGGTCTTTTGAGCAACCTAACGTCAGCAGATCATATTTTAGTTTTATTGATGCAGTGTTGAAAATTCTGAACTTCTATCAGCTTTGCTGAGGGAAAGGAAAATTCCCCACAATGTTCTCAATGCACGCCCCAAGGTTTAGTAGGGCATCTTCTTGTGATCCTTACTCGAACACTGGATATATAGTTTGTTCTGAATCTCGTTTTGCATATCTTACAAAGTACGCAGCAAGAGAAGCTGAAATTGTTGCCCAGGCAGGAAGAAAACATGCAATCACCATATCAACAAATATGGCTGGCAGGGGGACTGACATAATCTTAGGAGGAAATCCAAAGGTAGATCTTCTCTCTAGGTGTTCTTATTTACGTAATCTTAAATACGTGTCGCATTATTTACTTGAGAGGCGAAATTAATTATCTTTCATTTTACATCTCTTAGAATTTTGAAGTCCTTGACAGTTTATTGTAAAAGCTACAAGCATCATGATATTCTTATCCAACAATTACGAGTCATCTTAACGATGCCTGTTTCCCAGATGCTTGCTAAAGAAGTCTTGGAGGACAGCTTACTTACATCTCTGACCCAAAAAGTTCCCGATGTTGAAACTGATGGAGCCCCAACTTCAGAAAAGGCAATTACTGATTTTACCATGAAGAAGTGAAGGAAATGACTTTTTCTTTAATACTACTAAACCACTTCTTTGCTCCATGTAGGTGTTATCTAAGGTAAAAGTCGGACCATCATCACTAGCTTTGCTATCTAAGACTGCTCTGATAGGTTAGTGTTATCACTCATTAGATTTAACATGTTCATTATTAATCTTTGTTTGATCTACATAATTTGCAAAAAATATTTTTTTTTGAATGTGAACCACAGCTAAATATGTATGCAAAAGTGAGGGTAAGAGGTGGACGTTAGAAGAGGCAAGAAGTATAATTTCTGAGTCTATTGAGATGAGCCAGTCAACAGACTTGAATGAAATACAAAGACTTGTAGATGAACAGGCAGAAATGTACCCTCTTGGTCCATCAATAGCTCTTACATATCTATCAGTTCTGAAAGAGTGTGAATTTCACTGTTTCAATGAAGGATTAGAAGTGAAAAAGCTTGGTGGTCTTCATGTCATTGGGACATCTTTACATGAGTCCAGGAGAATTGATAACCAGGTGAGTCGTTAAAACTGGGAGTTTCCAGGAGAAAGAAATTCTTAAAGAAAAAAGGATATAGGATTTAGACTAGATTTTACAGCGATGCTCTTTCTTTAATATGACCACACAATTATATTACGTGTGTGTTTGAGCCACATTATTTTGGAAGAATGTATTCTGAAATAGTAGATTGATGAAGAATGTGTGGTTGAAAAAGAAGGAAAAGTTATTGATGTGATGAAAAATATTATTTTATTGAAAAATGTGTGGTTGAAAATGAGTAGAAGAATGAGAATGAAAATTTTAATGTGTACCAAACAAGGGCTTAG
>CAIGRK010016508.1:0-11088 GCA_903798315.1 Fraxinus greggii | reverse complement strand
GCTGCAGGTTAATAAGGAGCAAAATAACCTAAAGAGAAGAGTGGAGAATCAAAGCCCCCATTTTAGCTTTATTCTCTAAAACTTATTTTTACTCAAACTAATTTTTTTAATCACACATCCTCCCAATAAAATAATTTTGTATGTAAACTCAAAATATTTCCTTACATTTTAACCATACATTCTTAATTAAAAAAAAATTAATTTTTACAAAATCCATTCTAAAATAATGGGGCTCAAACATAAACAAACCAATGGTGCACTTCATGGATATTATTGAGGAAATAATGTATTTTAAATAGTGATATGATGTGAAATATTTGGCTAAAAAGTAAGAAAAAATTATTGATGTGATGAAAAAAATATTTTATTGAAGAATGTGTAGCTGAAAATGAGTTTTGAAAGAATGTGTGTCAAACATGGTTTAAAAATCATATAAGAAAGATTAACGTAGTTATATAAAGTGATTCTTAAACATGACGATAGCTTTATTAGTTGAGTATACATAATATTGAGAATTTACTTGATTATGCACAATGGAAAATAAAGTAATATCAATTTTCATTAAGGATCTTCTTCGTATTTAGAAAGAAACTGCGATATGAATTATAACTTTTTTGTAAATTTTGCAAACTCCTCTGCTCATATTGGAATAGAAACAATCATGATATGTAATTCACAACTATTCAATTGTCTAACCTCAAATGAAAATCCACACAGGGAACATAAATGAGAGAATTATGGTTTCTTTTTTTTTTTTTTTGTATTAGCAAAATAATAAATTGTGTTCTATTATTTTTGAAACCCCAATATCTTATTAATATAAATCCAAGTGGGTTTGACCCGTTCTTAAACTTAACTTGGTCCAATATTTAATTAAATCTATTATCAAGCAACCAAATTAATTAATTGTCCAATACTTGTTAGTAAATTAATTGGTGAATTTCATTTTTCTGGTTATCTTTTTGTGTGTGACTGGTTAACTCGATAAATTATTATTTTTATCTAATCAAAATCGATAAATTAAAGTACTCCTTTCAATTTATCACCAATTCACATCCGTCGACCCAAATTGACATATGGCAATATGTCAGGGTAATACATGTGATAGAAAATGTCACGTGGTATAACAAAATCAAACTTGTTCGTTTACCGTGAAGCTATAATCCTTTCATCGATATGATACGACCAGTTACGAGATATGAATGATCGTCAATCTCAATTATNGATAAATTAAAACACCCCTTTTAATTTATCACTTAATTCACATTTGTCGTCCCAAATTGACATCTAGCAATCTATCGGGGCAATACATGTGACGGAAAATGTCATGTAGTATGACAAAACCAAACTTGTTCGTTTACCGTGAAGCTATAATCCTTTCATCGATATGATACGACCAGTTACGAGATATGAATGATCGTCAATCTCAATTATAGATCATATTTTTCATCCTACTATTAAGTCAATATTTGTAAACTCTTTTCGACTTGTGATCATACCTTTGGCCAATGATTTCATTATCAATTTAACTGAATGAAATGTAGATCATAATCTCTTATTATCTAAGAATGACGAATTCTCTATTCATCATTCAAAAACTTCATATGATTCTTGATATACCTGAACGATATTGTATTTGTGACCATTGGTAGAGTAACATCTAACATTACCAAAGTATGACTGTATAAGGTACTATGAAGTCTTCAAGTCGAAAGACCAATTCCATTACCGTACGTTAGATATTATCCACTGATACTTAGATAGTTAACCATGTGAAATCTTCCCATCGGATCTCCAATGTTTTGTTTTATAACAAAATATTCACGTGTTCATTTAAGTGTCACAAAACTTTAGCTTGTGAGATCAGTTACTCACTTCACAAGTAAGAAATGTCACACGTGATGGTCTATCCGTAATAATGATATTATTAATTACGACCACGGATAATTTAAGATTTAGTCATATGTAATTTGTATCTCACAATCACAACTCCTTGTGATGAGCAAATTACCAACACTTGAATCTACGAATTCTATTATTTAATTTATTAGAATATTAATTCAATTAAATAATGGATATACCATAAATGAAATGCATGAATTATATATTAAAAATATTTATGTCCAAAGTTGATCAGACCTAGGGAATAACACTTACAAACTCCCACTTGCACTAGATCTAATAACTTATGTATCCACTATCATAGGAGTATGCATGACAATTATGTTTATGTTGTGACAACTTTTTGTTAAGGATCTACAATTTAATAACTTGTGGGAATTTGTTCTTTCTTTACATCAATTCATTGTATTATTTTTCCAATGAGACGATATCACTTTAACACATGTTTGGACATTGATGTGACCTTAGTTCATTATCTTTGCATGATGGTTCTATCGTTATCACAATGTAGAAGAATGTGATTAATAATGTTAGGAACTACTCCAAGTTCATTGATAAACTTTCTGATCCAGACCACAACCTTTTTTGCTTCTAAAACAATGATGTATAAGGCTTACTATTGAATCAATGATTTTTTCATGTTAACCTTTTCAATGCACTGTTTAAGAGTAAACTAATATCCTGATTGAGATTTGCTATCATTCTAATCTAACTAGAAATTAGCATCAGTGTCAGTTCATTTTCTCCATATAGAATCTTCTCTAGATTTTATCTATATAGATTGTGATTATCCATGTATTGTATGTTCATTTTCTCCATATGAAATCTTCTCAAGATTTTATCTATAAAGATTGGGATGAGGTAAGCAATCTTTTAGATCTATCTCTATAGATCGAATTGCTTCTCCCATATCTTTCACATAGAAATTATTTGACAACCACAATTTCAACGATTGAAATAAAAGGCATCGTTTCCTATTAACAATATGTATTATATATATAATATTAGGAATACGACAACACTCTTACTGTTTTTTTTGGTAATCACACTATTCATCTTTGTTTTTTATAAGAGTAGACCTTTTGATTTCCTCATCAAAGTGAAGAGTCCAACTCCAAGAGGCTTGTTTCAATCCATATATGGATCGATCTAGCATGCATACCTTGTTATAGCATCTTTGGATTCAAAACCTTCGAAGTGTGTCAAGTACACTTCCTCTTGCAAGTTCCCGGTAAGGAATGCAGTTTTGACATCAATTTGCTATAACTCATAATCTTGGCATGCTACTATTGCAAGAAAAATTCGAATATACTTTAGCATGACTACATGTGAAAATGTTTCATCAAAGTCAACTCTTGTCTTTGTTTATAACATTATATGTATGGATGTTTCTATCCATTTCGACCATTTTCTTGTAAACTCATTTATAGCATAGGGGTTTTATACCATCAGACCAACCAAGGTCCAAATCTTATTTACATAAATCAAGCTCATTTCAGATTTCATGGCTTTCTGCCATAACTTTGAGTCGAGTCTTAATTTTACATCTACTTGATTAAGTATATCTGTGGATTCTTGAACTCCTTCAAGTTTTATCTTGCTCTCACCGTCCTTTCTAGAATAAACTCTTTCTCTAGGAAGACAGTATGCCCCGAGACGAAAATTTTATTTTCAATGGGATTATAAAATTGATATCAAATTATCTCTTTTGGATAGCCCACAAATATGCCTTATCGGATTTAACTTCAAGCTTATCCAATTCGGTGCACTTCATATAAGCGTCACAGCTCCAAACTTTAATATGAGACAAGTTGGGTTTCTGTCTTTCCATAACTCATATGAAATTTATCAACCGATTTAGATAGGACACAGTTTAGTGTATAGCACATGACAATTATTACATGACCCCAAAACTATTTAGGAAGTTTTGCATGGCTTGTTATTAATCGTATTATATCTAATAGTGTATGATTCCTTTTTTAGATACACCATTATGTTGCGGTGTATGTTGAGAAGTCCACTGCGAGAGAATCACATTTCCTTTTAAATAATCTAAAATTTTATCTTTAAAATATCTCCATCTCGATCAGTTTTTAATGTGAGAATATCTTTATTTATTGTTTCTCTGCTTCTAACATGAATTTCTCGAACATTTCAAGAGTTTCATGCTTGAATTTCATCAAGTATATATGACCATTTCTAAAATAGTTATTAATAAATGTGATGAAATAAGAGAAAACTCATATAGCATTAATTGACTTGAGTCCACATACATCACTATGTATTAACCCTAGTAATTGTACAGCTCTTTATCCTTTTCAAGTAAAAGGGAATTTGGTTATCTTATCTAGCATGCATTATTCTTATTTGTCTAATGATTCCAAAAAATCTAACCCCAAATAGCCATCTCTATGTAATTTGAAAATGCATTTTTCATTTATGTGACCAAGCCTATAATCCCAGATATAGGTATTATTTAGGTTATCATTTTTATGCCTTTTAATTTCTATACTCATTATAAAATACTCAATATTTAGAAAATAAATGTCATTTTGTAATTTACCATAATCATAAAATATTTTATCAAGATAACAAGGAACAACAATTATTCTTAACATTAAAATAATTCATGTCCAAATATAAAATTTAAATAATGTTCTTGGTAATAGTGAGAACATAATAATATTTCTCTAATTCTAATACTAAACCTAAAGATATGGCAAAAAAGTATGCTCCTACAAGTAATATAGTAACATTTGCTCATTTTCAATGTGCAGGTTAACTTCTCCGTTTTGCAACGATCTATGCATATTTATACAAATATGAAAATATATTGGTATCTAATTCTCAAGAAGCTAATGAAATATATATAAGCCTTGCAATTTTCATTCCAATGGCCTTTCATTCTACATTATATTAATGATCATCAGACTTGATAATATATTTATTTGTTTTGATTGCTTTTGTCATTTTAGATACTTTCCCAAAGCCTATTTAGATTTTCTCTTAGTATCTTTAGAGAAATCAATAGCCAAAACTGGCTCACTACAAACTTTGATGTTGGGCTCTAGAGTTTTAAGCATGTCTAGCAATTTAGGGAGTGTGCATTCAAGTTTATTCATATCAAAATTCATAATTAGCTATGAATAACTCTTACAGAAATTGTAGAACCCAGTCAAGACTTAGTTCACAGTCCATGACTGAATCTAATTGAGAAAACTTCTCAACAAAGCCAATTATCTTTAGTAAATGAGAATTGACTGAATATCCTTATGTCACTTTGCACTTGTATTGTTGCTAGGAAATTTTTATATCTTTCCACTCGTGATTATTCATCATTCAATTCCTTGAAATGAAAAATCATCGTATTAGCATTATACCCTTATGTTACCTTTGTAATTCAGGTTACATAGATGCAAGTATCAGATATGTTGTAATATTATCGTCATCACAACGTTTATTATAACAGCCACTTCTTCCTTAGTCGAGTCATCACGAGGTGTCTCTGGAAAGAGCTACTCAATGATATAACCAAATTTCTCATACTTGAGAACAATTATCAGATTGCGATAACTATCAAAAGAATTTATTTAGTTATTGGCATCGAGTATGCCTTTCAAATACATATGGATACTCATGATTCAATAAATGTAAAAAGAATAATATATAAAATGCATCAATTAATTTAACATGGTCTTTTATTAAATTAATCATGCTCTCACTGTTTACTCAAATTTATGACCCTTGCATAAATTGATGGAATCCATACTTGACTCCCAGTGGACTGTGATTCCATTTGTTATATTAAGACATTGAGTATACTCAACGTCTTAATAAAACATTTGGGTAGATTTTATTATCAATTGTATCTCTACACAAGTCTCAGATCATTAAGCTGTCAAATCTTTTTCTTTACACATCTTATATGTTAGTTTAACACGCCTCTAAAATTTATCTCCTCAAGTGTACTCAATTAAAGATTAATTTTAGTTAAATCAAACACATCATTCAAAAATATCTAATATTTTACAGTGTCAAACATACCTATAATAGACAGCCTTAAGTGTATTCAGCAAGTTGAGATCGATTGATGACTCCGATTTTCACTATAATGATGGAAGGTGAATATAAGTGTGACTTAATATTTTATTGATGGATTTATCACGCAAAGGTCACATCGTAACAATTATACGTATTTTAGCATATATCTAGCATGTAAATAAACTTAAATAAGCTCAAACTATAAGGAAGACTAGTTGATCAGTTCATAGGGGACATAACATTAAATCGTACAATGCTCATTCTCTATGGTCTCCTCCTCTTCTTACATCTTCAATTAGTCCAGTTACAACATTTATCTTATACTAGTTGGCATACATGTCTAAATAATTGAACGCACAGGCCCACAATAATTACAACCGACTTGTAGGTTCAAAGTAAATAAGAGCTCGCAGACCCAAAATACAACAAGAACAAAACTGACTATTCAATATATCCACATGGTCGAGTTCATAATCATCTACTAATAAAACATTCATTATATAAATGTTTTCCTATATAATATCTAATATTATATGGAAACATATCTCAAATTTCTAGCAATTAAGGTCGTCTAAACTAATTTAGACGAATCAATAGAAATAATTAAACAATTAATTGATCACATTAATCAATTTATTTAATTAGCAAGTATATTTAATTAAAATCAAAATTTAATTATATACCAAATTAGATTCTAACTCTAATTCCACAATTATAGGGCGAGACTATTTAATTAATTATTAAAGTAAACTCCAAAATTTCAAGATATTAGGGCAAGTTTATTTAATTAAAATCAAATTTTTATTAAATATCAAATTAGAGTCTAACTTTAATTTAATTGAATTAATATTTTAATTTCAGATAAAACTTCTTAATAAAATAAAATTCAATTTAGGGTCAAAGTTTTAAATACAAGTTAAAATCCAATTCTAACAATAATTTAAAAGAGTCATCAACTTTAAATAAAAAATTAAATTGTCAATATTAAAATTTGAATCAAAGTCAAAATTGAATTTAAGGTCAAATTTTTTAAAATCCAATTTAAAACTATTTTCAAAACAATTTCAAAAAATCGCAATCTAACCCTGCTATTAAAATTATAAGCAAGATCTTCGAATTACGCAAATTGCAGAACTTGTCCTTTCTACTAAAATGGCAAACATACCATTTTCTTTAATTGCTGGCTGGGGCTTGCAATTTCACAAATTGTACGTCATGCCCCACTTCGAATCATCCCAATTGAAACATAAAAAATTCTCTCCCTTCCTTATTTTTATTTGTAGCATCGGCGACAACCAATTCCGTGTTTAGCGAATTGCAAGGGTGCATTACATGGATTCCAATAGTGTTGAAAACTGTCGGTGTAGCAGCTATGATGCTGTTGCAAGTTTGAAGCCAGCGATGTGGCGCTTCAACATGTCGCAGTGGCGACGAGCGCCACCGTGTAGCACGCAATAGCGTGAGGTAGTTGCGAACCTAGTGTGCTTCGTCGCACGCGCTGCTGCCAGCGGCAACCATTGACATTCCCACCCCAGGCATTTTTTCGTCCTTATTTTAAATCCAAAATTTATTTTCTTTTCAAAAATAGATTTTTGAAGATAAAATTAATTTTTCATAAAAGAGAGAAACAAGAAAATTAATTAATAATCAACTTTTGATTGTTATAAGAGTCAAAACAGTTTCTAACAAGCACAAGGTAGGTACTGACACTACTGTTGAGAAATTACTTAATCACGCTCAGCGAAAAATAAAATAATTTTAATTTCCACCAATAATCTTCTTTATTTTTGAAAAGAAATTGTAATAGGAATTATACATTTTGTAGATTTTGCAAATTCTTTTACTGATCTTAGATCACGAACAATAATGATATGATTAATTACGAGATATGGATATGTTTCAATCTCAATTATTGATCATATCTTTCATTTCACTATTAAATTAATATAAATAAAAAACTCTTTGATCTTCTATTGATCATTCACAGCCTTCATATGATTTTTGACATACTCGAACAATGTCGTATTAGTGACCATTAGCTGAGCAACATCCAATATTACCAAAATATGAATGTTCTCATATAATGCACTATGATGACCTCAAATTGAAGGGCCAATTCAATTACCGAACGTTAGAGATGTACCACTGACAATTAGATAGTTATCCATATGGAATCTCCCCAACATGTCTCCAATGTTTTGTTCTATAACAAAATATTCACGTGTTCATTTAAGCATCACCATAATTTAGTTTGTGACACCAGTTATTTACTTTACAAGTAAGAAATGAAGCACGTGATGACCTATCCATAATAACGATATCCCTATCTCATTATTACTTACGACCTCAGATAATTTAAGATTCACTCATACGTAATTTGTGTGTGATTAACAAATTACCAAAACTTGAATCTACGGATTCTTTTATTTAATTCATTAGAATATTAATTTAATTAAATAGTAGATATGTCATAAATGAAATGCATCAATTATATATTAAAAGCATTTATGTCCAAAGTTGATTGGACCTAGAGCATAATACTTACACACAATACAATACATGGTGAAAATTTTACACCCACGCATCTACGCATAAGAATATAAGAAATGTATAGAAACCATCATTTGAGCATAGGTTAAAAATCAATTTCAATCCTCTTTGCACCTCATGTAACTCTAAGAGAGAATAAACACAAGCATACGAACCCAGTTGAATAAGCTGTAAAATGTAAAATGAAGCATATATATTACATAGAACTCAAAGAATTAATTTGAATGTTCTGGCTCTCACACCAAACTTTTGTATCACTTTTTTTTATAAACTGTTAGAAAATATAGGTCATTGATCGTCCATGTGGGGTGATTCGACCCACAAGTTATTAAAATGGTTGGAGGGAATGGTTTGAACTTCAAATTCAAACTTACAACTCCATATAACCTACATTGGTTTGAACTTAAAATTCAAACTTACAAGTCCATATAACCTGCATCAACTCCCATGTAACCTCTAATTATTATTCAAAAGACAAAATGAGAAAAAAGATTGCAAGAAAAATATAGTGAAAATTCTTGTGTAAAAATGGACCAAAATTGGAAAGGTCCTAAAACCACTATTTTATCATGAAAACTCACAATATAAGGCATTTAGATTGTGGCTAATAATCCCCTTCCATTGTGATTGTGATTGAGACCATATGGAGTATAGAAAATGTAGATTTTGGAGTTTTGAGATGCAATGTGATTTAACCGCACAAAATTTTTGGAATTCATCATTTTAAGTACGAATTTTTGATCCATAATTCATGTTCAAGTATGCTGCAAATTCCTTCATTGGTATCAGAGCCTTAAACGTTGTTTTCCTTGCTTAATTACATGCTGAAAATGAATTAAACGAACAAAAAATGCATGTATGACATATTCTTTCAAAGCTTGAAGCGACATTAATGACAATTTATGAAATTCTAAATATAAATTTGTGAAATTTATAGCATATGCTCCTGTTAGCATGAGAATATGATTGTAAATTTTCATGTTATTTGGCTTTGTATTTTGGAAGAAAAATCGAGCCTTAGTTAAGAAATCCGAAATTCATCAAGTGATAACTTCTTGTACTTTGAGTTTCTTCCTTTTGTTTTGGTATGGTTGGGTATATCTTTTCGATATCTTTTCAACGGTATAAAAATCATTAATTTTGACATTGAAACAAAGAAGTTACAGTTTGTCGAAATTTGGATGAAAATCTGAATGTTTGCATAAAAATTGGTAAAACCCGAAACTTTATTACATGATAACTTCTTCTACAATACGTTTCACGCTTATAGTTGGATAGATTTTCTCGAGACTTTTTAAAAGATATAAAGATCATTAAATTTGGAATTGAATTAAAGAAGTTATGGCTTTCCGAACTTTGCACAAAAATCTTGAAAAAACTACTACATCCTTTTGTTTAGTAGCAGACTTTGTCCAAACCTTTTATTTGTGTTACCAATAGTACCAAACGTTTCAAAAATAAGCACATATAGTCCAAATGAATGATTTCTGTTAGTTTGACAGTTAGTTGACTATAATAGTAAACTTTGACCAATTTTTAAAGTGTAAAATAGTAACTTTACAATTTTAATATAAAATACAACAAAAACTATATTAAAAAAAAGAAAAAAAATGGAGATACAATGCTCTCTTACCCTCTTCCTGTTCCCAACCCATCCTAAACGTCGGCACCACGAACCGCCTCCACACCGATGTCATTGCCATCTCCTCCACCTACTTCTTGATTATGATTTCTATGAAGTGTGGGAATCTCACTAGGTTGAAGCTCTGTGCCTGTCGCGCAAATTTTCATGTGGATTTTACAGTTTCGAGGCCAAGGGCATGAATACCTTGCTAAATAATTGCGAATTTCTTGAAGAATTATCGATGAAGCGATTGTTGGGTGTCAGTGACGGCGTTGGGACCGAGCCAAATGCCTCCACTTTCCTGGTTCTAAGGTTTACATTATCCACCGAAGAGATGAATTTAGGGATTTGAAGATTATGCAGAGCTTTGTCAAACCCAAAAATTTCAGTCTTGTGGAATTCCACGGTGACGAGGCGTATGGGGAAAGATCTTTGGGGGTTCGAAGGTAAAGTATGTGGTGAATGGGGAGGTTACTGATTTGGATGTTTCTAGGTTGTTTTTTGCAATTGGACTGAGCCGGCAACCAAGTTGGTTGGGTGATGGGAATGAAGGTAGCTGTGAACTGTGAGATTCCGATGAAACTTCCGAACAAGTTGGTTGGGTGATGGGAATGAAGGTAGCTGTGAACTGTGAGATTCCGATGAAACTTCCGAACGATGATGAGAAAGTAGTAGGATTCCGATTTTTGATTTTATCATTAAATACTGAACTGGTTTTTGGTTGAGATGGGGTGGGCTGGGTAGGGAGAAGATGATTGAGTTTTTTTTTTTAATTCTTTTATTTTATTTTTTATATGAAAATGTAAAATTACCCATTTGCCCTTTAAAAACAGTCAACAATTGGTTAGACTTTTGATTTTTGGTCAACTAATAGTCAAACTAACGGTTTCAGTCAATTTGGACTGGAGCCGCGATCTTTTTTTTTTAAAGATTTGGTACCTCTGGTGGCACAAATGAAAGATTTGTGCAAA
>CAIGRK010016498.1:0-11627 GCA_903798315.1 Fraxinus greggii | reverse complement strand
ATCAAAATTTAGTTTTCGTTTGACTTTGTTTTACATGAAAATTGTCAATTAAAATGAATTTTTTTTTACACAATTGGTTATGACATTTGTTTTCATTGAAAAAAAAAATTGCAGCTGCTGGCTGGAAAATATTTTCCCTCCCACCAAAATGGTGGGAAAATATTTTCAAGCAAAACAAGGAAAAAAGTGACGTGACGGGTGGAGAGGGAAAATTTAGACTATCAAACAGCGCAAAAGATGAAAAATGGAAAAAAAATTCATAGTTCTATGGAAAATTTTGTATATCAAACAGGGCCTTAGCTTTGATTTGCACGGCTAATTTCAAGTTCTTCTGTCTACCAGTGGTGCTATTGGATTTCAGCATCAAGCGAGAATTTCGATAATGCAATATCGAGCAAGTTATCTAAAAACTAATCTCATTTCTGTTAACCCCAAAAAATGTATCAATAATGTGGACAACAGATCTCAAGGCCCCTCACGTCCACGTAAGCTAAATCCCAACACACTTGGACAAATCGCTGGTTAACCGCACGCACTCCGATGGTTGAGTCAGCTAGATGAATAATTTAGGATATGGGGGAACTTAGAGCGTGAGCCTCCAATCGATAAAAGGGGGTCGGCTTGGGAGTAAAACATAAAGTGTATGTAGCAATAATATAGAGGCTTGAGAGTCTAAATTTGCATTACCCTTGAATGAGATCTGGTGTGAGTCTTTATACTTAAGTTGAATAAACAAGACTCGTCGAATGATAGAGCACGTGGCCTCATCAGATCGATCGACATTTCTTGTCGCATACATCAATCAATCAAAGCATTAAATATTAGGGACGCTTTCATATCCACAAGTCCTAGCCTGACAGTTAGGATTAGACTATATAGGTGTGCAGAGATGGCAGTGAATTGTCTTGTCAAACATTCATCACGAGATCTGTTAAGGATCTCGCAATCACCTCGTCATGACCGGCTCATTTATGGGGGTCTGCCTAAAGGGGCTCGGTCCAATTTCGTTCTACGGGGAGAAGGGAGTCGCCTTTGTATATAACAGGGTCATCATTGTCGTTGTGTAAGGCATGGGGCCCCTAGAATCCTAGATCGCCACGTAACGTGTGGCCTTTAATTTATCTTATGAGTAACAATTTCCATTACTTAAAATAAATTGGATTTAGAATTGTTAAGCCAAGCACGAAGCTTTGATTATGAATTTCATGAGTTTTCGCACTCTGAAGACACTGAGATACTTTGTGTCAACTCAAGCAGCGTCCATTTCTCCGTTACTGAATCTGTTTGTTATCAAGTGAATTCACGGAAAATTTGATAAAGTTCTGAAGATAAACAGAGCAAATTTTACAAAATAAAGTTCCTGAAGATGAACGGAGCAAATTTTACGAACTATTTTAGGCACTTGCCTATATGATTGAAGTCAGCCTCCAACCTACATGCTTTTCGCTGAACTGCGACTAGAATTTTCTGTTACCGGGAGTCGAATATGAACTTGGTTGATTCTAATTTCCATGCGCCATTAGTATAAGCCATTTTTCAATGTATGCAGACTTATCCATATTCAAGCTTCGTGCTTTACGCTGCTGTAGAATTTTAAGAATTTCTTCAGTTTCACCCAACAGGAGAGCCGCTTGATGGACACTTCTCTCCCTTTCTTCAATGGCAATTTGGTGACATTTCATGGCTATAACTCGTGTTAAATTGGTAAGACATGATGCAAGTACATCTGCAATCATCGTGGACAAGTGGTTGAATAATCCCTCACCTGTTAGGGGATCATCACTTTCATATACTAGCAAAAGAATTGTTGTGATTCGGTACATTGAGTTGGCGGCTATAACCTTAACTGGCCAATGAAGAGGGTTTTCCATAAGGAAATCTTTCACATTTAACTTAAACTCCGTTACTATCTTTTCAGCTTCATCAGAGAGTTCTTGCAATATCTCCTTTGAATTTCTGCCTTTACGAGATGTTTCATGGAGATCCTTGTCTTGCCACTTTCTATATAGTTCGAGCGCTACCCAAATGATGTCTGCTGCATTTCTGACGTTTAGTCGAACCCCGTTTCTGTCCAGGCTTTTCTCTATAAGTTTTACGTATAAGAGACCTTCATCAACGCTGCTCAGTAACCAATTAGTACTATCGATTGGGGTGTTTGGAAGTGCAATGGCGATACTTGTTAGAGTCACCAGAGTTAAAGACCAGCAATTCGGAGGTTCCTGAGAATTGAGACTCGGGACTTGATATTCGTCAATTTCCCTGATGCTGCTGAAGTTTACAATTTTAAGTAGAAGATTTTTCAGGTTCTCCGGTTGCTGTTTTTTACCTATCTCGATCACTTTATCCACCTCGTTGCAGATGTTTTCGAGGGTCTTTTGAGGAATCCCGGCTTCACCTTCAAGTAGCAGAACATAACGGGTAAAATCCTGCTCCATATTAATTCCTGATTCTGATTCTGAAATCCCATGAATACGTGATGCGCCAGAGGTGAACATATTCTTTAACCTTTTGATGCAGCGAAAACAAAAGATTATTTGACTCACAAAGCAGACAGAGATAAACTGGACTAGTTTGCTGTACAGAACTATAAAGATTTGGACTCTAATAACAAGATTCAGAATTATTCTTCTTGCATCATGAAGAACTTTTCTCCATTTCCTGTCTCTAATTTGCAATGGTAAGGAGCTTTCTTTCCATTCCACCAGCCTCTGCGTCCAATAACTCTCAATTTTGAATGCAGTCTCAAAGCTCATTGGGCTTTTCTCCGAGCATACGAAATTTACAGTAGTCAACCATCTGAATGCAGGAGCAATGGTACCAACAATCACTCCAGCAGATTGAGCAAGTACAATCCACTTTGTCGACCAGTCATACTTAGAAGCTGTTTTGCTGAATGTTCTATACTTTATGGCCATTCGAGCCTGAGCTTCTGCCAGAATGAAAGCAATCGCCAGAGAAATAACACCTGAAGTCAAACAGGTCGCAGAACGTACAATCACGAATTGAGGGCTACTAGTTTCTGCCATCACCCAATATTTCTTGATAATTGCTCTCAGTTTACCCGTGGTAAGTTTCTCTTCAAACTCCACGGACCGCACCAACTCTTCATCCGAAGCCAATTTCAGCATTTCTTGATATTTCAATTCAAGATATCTTTTGGTAATTGGAACCATAATAGCTGAAGCAGATAACATAAAAAGCAAAAGGAGGATGGAGAAACTAGCCATAATTTCTTCTGCAAACATTTCTCGACCGCCCAGAAAATGCCTCACTTGGACGATTTGGATACAATCATTTGCTATGACTGTGATTACAAGAATTCCTATAGCAATTACATTCAACAGAATCTCTTTATCATTCATGGATCCCAAAGATATCATGAAATTTCCCATGGCAGTCGACATAAAGATTAGGCTGCTGACCTTTGCAAGTCTATCTGTAACAGCCCACATACGAGTCGTAAGATCAACTGGCAGCTTCATTACCACTGCCATTAATGATAAAGAAGCAGAATTGATCGAGAAATACTTCGATGGAAACCATAATTTTTTGGTTTGGAATCCATGGAACACATCAGCTGCCATTGCCAGAGAGCAAACTAAAGAGGCTGCAGCAACATACATGCCTATCCATGGCATGGGAGCTTCAAGTTGCCTTTCCACATCCCCGCTGTTGTCATTGCCGGTCAGGGTCATGGCCTGCAGGTTCTTCAATTTTATTTTCTTGGTTGTTTACTTGTTTTTCTGATAGATCTTCCAGTAGATCTAGCAATTAACTAGATGTTGGACCAACCCCAAAAAATTTTGTGACTGCTGCTGTTGTTGGGGTGGGGTGGGGTTTCTGCTAGGTATATTCTCTGAGATAAGGCCTTTGTTCTTCTGAATGGGAATAATTTGAGCAGAAATTATGCATGTAAACAGGGCAACGCAATGTATAGCTTGAAAAGTGTTGGAAATTGGAATATCTTGATTAGTTGACTCATAATAGACTTAATTACATGGGAGGTCACTGCACTTTCACCCTAGTTGCAATCAGGTCGGTGGACTTCAATTTGGAGCAATCGAGCCACTAAATTTAAAACTAATCAGGCCACTCCGTTTGGAGTCTGTGCCTACCAGAATTCGTTGACATATCCATTAAAACTAATGAAATGCAAACCTGTCAAGGTGCATGAACAGACTAATAACACTAGAGGTCCCAAACTTTCACCTCACTAGATCCTCAATTTAGAGCAACCAATCCTCTAAATTATAATTGGATTATTTTCTTTCTTTTCTTGGACAACCATTTTTCCTTGGCTCCATATCATTGTTTTTTTTTTACACGTGCCATTCGTGTTTAATAGATTTCTCAAGTTACTTTACATCAAAAGTTTTCTAGGTTCAAGTGTTTTTATGAAATTATATTGGATTTTCCTTGTTTTGGTCGATTTGTATTTCAGTTCGTTATAATGTATTGGATTACTTTTTTTCATTTCAAATTGAGTTATTTACTACTAATTGAATTTGGAAAGCTATAAACTTGAGTTTTGAATCCCATTATTTTCCTCTAGTTAGTGTTGTAGATATCAAAGGCTAAAAGGATTGCTTATATGGATAGTTCTTGGTGGTGAAATTGTATGAATTATGACTTGATTACTCCAAATTGAAGTTTAGTGGCCTAAATACAATTAGGGTAAAAGTTCAACGACCTCCAATTTTATTAATACGCTAGGATGGAGTCGTTTTGAATTATATTAGCTTGACGGACATGTTAGCGAATTGCAGGAGACACATTAATTGAACTCAAATGGAGCGATTTGATTGTATCTAAATTAAAGTTTTGTGACTTGATTACTCTAAATTGAAGTTCAATGGGTATCTTGTTATTAGGGTGAAAGTTCAATTACCTCCACTGTAATTTACCTTAATGAACTAATTGTGATAAACAAGAAGATTACAAAAAATTATTATTTTATCTGCTTTATTTATCTTTAGCCAGAAAAAGACTCGAAGACTTGTTACAGATTTGGTCCCTCGAATGGAAAGAGGACAGGAGAAAAGAACAAAAATTCAAAAGCATTAAGATTATTAGCTAGTCAAAATATTCAGGCTATGCGATTTATTATTTTCAATAAAGTTGGAGTCAATTACGTAAGCTGTTTTCTATCATAATTATTTCGTTTCCATTTATTGTTCTCCTTTTAACAAGTTTTGTGAACACATTGTTGAACTATAAAAAGTTCAATTATATTGTATATGCTTTCTTTACGACTACAAATCGACTAAACTATGATCTATTGTATGATTTATCTTAGGTGAGCATATTAAAATGTTAAAATCATTGTAAAGAATAGCACAAACTTTTATATGTAGATTCATATTTCAGTATTCAATTGATGAGAAAATTATCTTTTAATATGTCTTCGTAAAGTGATGATTCGTTTAAGTTGACCAATCTTGAAATCATTGCGCAAGTTTTGATCGAATCAAGTTGCTCGTTGAAATTTAATAAGCACTTATACTGACATGAAATTTTCCTCAAAATGACATATAAAGAGAGAAAAATGGGAAAATCTCTAAACTGTAGTTTCTAAGTTTCTTCAATGTATTGTGAATCTACATTCAATAGAAATTATTATTGGATTGCTTGTTTGTTTATTGTCATCTGGAAAATAGAAATTATTATTACTTAAAATCCATAATATTTCTGTAACAAAATCTAGAAACACTGCATTATAAAAATTTAAATTGACTCATAGACAGGACCTACCTAACAAATTCTTTTGACATAGTTTCATCATAGTTTCATCATTACCTCTTTAAAAATAGCAAGTTGTTCATAATTGGATATATCTCCTTAACAGATATATTATGATTGGATCCAACACTCAATTATTTCTTTGATCCTAAGGCCACACATAGTTTCTTTTAAATCATGTTGCTGTCAACTACAAGTCATGTTTGCTGCTTGTCCAATGTTGACATGTAAATGAGTAACATGTTCACACACTTTTGAAATATCAATTTTACATTAGTATTCTTTTACATTTACACAGTGGAAGATAGAAATCTAGCAGACAAGTCAAAGATTTAATTATAGAAAAACAATTTTTGAGATTGATCTCACATTCCATTTTGGGACGGCAAATTTTAATATCTTCTCATAAGAAATTGCTCAATTATTCAAGGAAATCTATTGACAATAATGCTATCTAGCACCAGTTGTGCCAGAACATGATTTTAGGTGACTACACTTTATTTAAATGAATCTATTATTTAATGTCGTGTCATTATCATGTGCTTACCATCGGTGATGAATAGTATTATTCATCTATTAGTGATCTCGCACTACAGCTGCTGTAGTGACAACATGAACCGGCCGCCTTAGTTGGGACGACCCACCCACCGAAAAATTGGATAAAAACAGCCCCGCTCCAGTTCAGGACGATACACGTTACGTTAAACCGCCCTACTGAATGGACTGTGTTAGACTTGATTATAGCCTGACGTTCATCACAATCTCCTCATCATCCAAAAATCCAAAGATGTCATGAAGTACACCATAACAGTACACAACAAAATTAGGCTGCCAAACTTTGAACCGTATCTGAAAAGCCTTACGTTGAGTACACAAATGGGAACCACAATTTTTTGCTTTTCGAAACCATAAAAGACATAGGCAGCCATTGCAAAGGGCACAATCCAGAGAGTCTACAGCAATATGCAAGCCTATCGTTGGCATGGGCTTAACAAGGTCCTTTTGTACCTCGTCATGATATAACAATGCCACTCACATTTCGATCAAATCATGTTGTGGGAGAACATTTTATACATCCAAACTCACCTGTTCGCCTTTCTAATTTCTACAAGGGAACTCAACCATAAATGTTTTAAAGCTAAAATACGAAAGTTGCAAGGCATTATACCTTCACTGTGAAAGGCCATGCTAGCACGTCCATGTCTTATATACAACAGATTCATGCATTAAGACGGAAGAACAATAAGTATATTAAATTAATTATTAAAGCACTAGTTGGAAAATATATCGCAATACAAAGCCGTATTAAGGCAATCAACGTTCGTATTTCAAGCATAAGAAAAAGCTTTAAGATTCTACATTTTTCCACTCCTATGTTTCAACAACATTTTGAGCTTTTTTCCTTCCTTCTTCGTGTTTGCCCTCTGGTGAACATACAATAGGAGAAGTTCAAAAGTTGAAAAACCAAAACTTTGACACCTTTGGTGTGAGTATTAGAAGAAGAAATTTGCCTTTTACCTGGAAGTCACGAAAGTAACATGGCCAAGGCAAGAAACGGTTCTTAAAAGAATTTCTTTAATGAACTCACAACTCTTCTTTGCCTGTAATTTCATGAAGCATTAGCTGTTAGCAACTCTATTCTTAGCTACCAAAGAAAAATGAATGATGGATGAAATTGTAAAGTTACCAGAGGCACTGTTCGTCACCAAGTTTCGTTGAACCTTTCTCGCCATCCGTTTTGTAGCCTCAGCTGCAATTTTGCCGCCCCAAAGTAAGTATTTTTCTATCAACACAAATTAGATAAAATATTTTTCTAAGCATGGAGCTTAGCGGAAACTTAGCCTCTATATGTCCTCCATTTTAAAAACTCATTTTTTCTAGGTTTCAACCACATTCTCTCAATAAAATAATTTTACACGTGGACCCATAACTTTTCCATAATTTTTAAATCACACATTCTCCAAAAAAAAAATCACTATCCACAGAATGTATTCTCAAAAAATCTCTTACCAAGCTGGGGTTCAATGTTTTTGTTAAGTATATATTGATCCAGAGTATATTACTGAGCATAATAATTTATAACATCCCCACCCATTTAAATGTTCATTCACGAATTTCTATGTTAATTTACAACTTAATTAATATTTCACCTTTGAATTTTCTTTTCTTGTTTGACCTTCTCCTCTTCCTCTCTTCCTTGGTTAGCTCTGTTTCTTCTTTAACGACTCCTTTGCCAGCAAACACTTCCTCAGGAGCAAGCATTGCTGCATCAGAGACTGCCAGAGGAGCAATCTACCAAAGAAATTATGTTAATTTTCAACTATAGAAGCATCTACTTGTATAATGGAAGTGCCCGAAAAATCAGATATGATGATGATTTACCTCTTCCATTGCCAGGGCGGGAACATTTGCTTGTATGGACATGTCCTCAATGACCTTTTCAAGTTAATTAAATAAAAATGTGATTGAAAAACCTTCTCCAGAAATCAATAAAACTTTGGTAAAGAAGCAAAGAACGAGTCATATTAAAATAAGCAAGAAGCATACCGGTTTCGGAGTGAAGTGGAAATGAGATAAAGCATCCAATTTTAAGCACAGTTTCTTAAATAACAAACTTGCCTGAAAACACAAGAGTGAGTGACTCACTAATCAGTAAAAATGTTGACAAAATTACCTAATAATCAACGAAAACAATAAGAAAAAAATATTATTTTTATCACAGAAACAATGCATACAAGCTTCTTGAATTACTATATCATCATTGCATATATAGATTAAAAACAAAATGGTAAATAATACAAGAAAAGGGTAACTAACGCACTTCTTTCTTTTGCTCATCTTTAAAAGACATTGCTGTTGAAACTAGGCCAGTCTTCTTAACATATTCATCCTGCAAGGAAAAATGTTCCATATCATTGTGGTGGAAAAAAAATGTTCACATTGTCAAAAAAGATCATATAATATTACAATATGAATGTGTATATCACAAAAAATATACCAAAATTACCCACTGGAAAGCTACTAACCTCATAAAGTGCAGCAAGGCCCTTTCCACTCTTATTCTCATCCTGTACATTTAAAGTTACTACAATTAGGAAAGAAATAAACTCCAAGGAGAAAGATCTGAAGAAAATGAAATACATACCAATTCAATTTTTTCTCTTGGCGACTTGGATGGTAAAGTAGGGGGCTTCTGGACATCATCAAAACGCCCCTATATATGGTACCATGGATAATGATGATTCAGTGAGAAACAATAACAGAACTCACAACTTAACAGGCATAAATCTTAGAAATACGCTATCAGGAAAAAGAAAGAGATTTTTCTCTCACTAATTGTCTTGATCTTCCTTTTTCTAACCACCATTTCTTGTGAGTGAGCATAAATAGTTTCTTAAAACTGCACCCTCAACCCCTAAAAAGGAAAAAACCTCCCCTCCAGCTTCCCTTGAACCAAAATTCTTTAGCATGTGCATTTCTTAAAGGAGCAAGGCAGGAAGGGGAAATACACACTCTTTTTCTTAGTGATTGTTTGGCATATCTATTATCTCAATCATTCAAATTAATATACCAAAAGAAAATGTAAGAAGTCCTTAAATACTAGAGCTAATTATAATGGAGAAGGGAAAGAATAACTTATTCATCCATATAAACACCGAAATTCCAAATCATGGATGGATGTCAAATTTCACCTCAATGATGCGTTTTTGAATCAACTCTTCAAGGGATGCAGTGACCTCTTCTGTGATTACAGGGGCAGGTCTAACATTGTGCTCAAATTCCAGATCAACCTCCAATGCACTATTCTTTGGTCTTTTAGTAGCAGTTACCTGACATTATTCAATAAACAAACAAAAAATCACACTTCTCTCATATGCATAAGTTGATAGCTGTGAAAAAAACATAAATTGAAAATTGAAAATATTACCTCACCCTGCATCATCCAGGTTTTTTGCTCTAAATTCGCTTTCTCCATTGCCTCTATCTCAGAACGGAGCTTCTCTAGCTCTTTTTCATGGGTAGAAAGATTGTTTTTCTTCTGTAATAGTTAAAAACAAAAATACTTTTTCATTACATCAATTGATACCAATGGTGAGCAACAATTCTTCAACAACTCCATATAGATTATCACATTATTATTTTGGTCTAAACCACATACAGATATGGAGGGTGGGTTGGATGCTTTAAGAAAACAATTTACCTGATTATTGTTGCCATCATCATCTGATCCACTCAATACTTTAGAGTTCTTCCCCTCACCAGTCCTTTTACCACCAAAAAAGTCCTCATACCTGAATGGCACAGACAAAAAGCCATCTTTAAGATGTGCGGGTATATATACTTGTAAAAGCAACACCAATAAGAGACCTTCAATCCAGTTGTTTATTTGGGAGGATTATTTAAAGTGAAAAAAGATTTCCATTTTTTTTTGAGAATGTGAGGAAGTATGGAAAAGTTATGGGTCCATGTCCACGATTATTTTATTAGGAGAATGTACAAAATGAGTTCTAGGAAAATTGATTTTCAAACAAGCTATGCCGATACTTCAACCATTAGATTCAAAACACACGACAGGTTTTTCATTACATCTTTAAATCTTAAAAAATGAACACTGTATAAGAGGAATAAAAAGAGCAAAAGAACGGACAGGGAAAAATCAAACCTTGCATTTTCCATCTTGTTGCCATCTTCTTCTTCATCCCCATCATCAAGCCCCATCAATCCAAGCTGCAAACAAAATGTAAATCAAAGTATTAGCACAATGATTTTTCAAACCTAATTAAACTAACACTTCACTCCCATAATTTACTAAACCGAGAAAAAGCATAGTTTAAAAAAACTCAAAAACTGCCCAGAAATTCCATAATCCTACCTCATTATAATCATCTTCATCGTCCTCCTCTTCATCTTCATCCTCATTCGTAATTTCATGTATCTTCCTCCTCTTCTTCTTCTCTTTCTTCAATCCATATTCCTTCTCCTCATCGTCCACCAAATACTCCTCCAATTCCTTTATCTTCAAAAACTTATCTTCCACCCCATTTTCATTTCCCTCGCCCTCGTCATCCATTTCACCATCATTGTCATCATCATCACCATCCTCCTCCTCTTCGTCTTCATCAAAGCCCTCGCTCTCACTTTCTAAATCATCAATATCCTCACCTTCTCCACTCACTAATTTTTCATCTTCATCCTCATTCCCATCTTCAGTCTCTTCTTTTCGATTTTCACTAAACCTATCTCCCCCCAAATCGAATTGTTTCTCAATCTCTTTAGGGTTTTTCTCGAAGTGTTTGACGTGGCGGCGGAGGGAGAGGAGCAGGGGCTGGGATTGCAGGTCAATTTGCTGCCAAATCTGCTCGGCGTCAAATCCTTCGGTCAAGAGGTGACTGAACGGAGATTTGGGAGCGAATGGCTTGAGAGATGAGAATAGGTACTGCGAGGCTATTCGGGCAGCCTGTGAGAGGTCCGGTGACGGCGAGAGGAAGAACGGTGGTTCTGTCGATTTCAGTTTGTGGAGGGAGTTGAGTCCCGCCGATTTGTCGCCACCGTCGAGGGTGGAAGCCATGACGATCGTGGTGGAGCTTCTCAGAGGAATGACTAATTGGGGTTTAGGGTTTTAAAACTTACGGCGACACAGTTAGACAAATTTCACGTGAAACGTCTTCTAAGTTTAGCCTCCCCACTTTTTTTGGAAACCTATTTTCTACGGACAACTACACATTCACACACAAAATATTTTGACCATAAATTCAAAAATTTTAACATTTTTTTAACCACGCATCTTTCAAAAATTGTTAAAAATTTTAACAATTTTTGAATGACACATCTTTCAAAAATATTCAAAATATTACTTTCCATGATTCGACCATATTTGATTGTTCACA
>CAIGRK010016418.1:0-18650 GCA_903798315.1 Fraxinus greggii | reverse complement strand
AAAAAAAAAAAAAAAAAAATTTTAATAAAAAATATTTAAAAAAAAAAAAAAAAAACTCTGAAGTTTAGTCTCTTTAAAAACTGTTCCGGATTATGGGCCTCTTGACCCATTTAATTTAAGATTCCCATCTTACTAGTATTGAATCTTAGGCCTGTTTAAAGTTGGGTTACCTGTTTGAAGTTGGGGTTCGATTTTCTTCTTCATTTCGTCACTCTGAGATCTTGGGCGAATTTGAGTTCAATCTTCTTAATTTTACCCTAATATAGTCGAAGCTCTGGTGAAAGGATGTGAATCTATTACTCGGAATTCAAAATTGAACACGCCAAAACGTGGTGTCATAGACCAATCTTTAAAAAAAAAAAANGTTTAGTCTCTTTAAAAACTGTTCCGGATTATGGGCCTCTTGACCCATTTAATTTAAGATTCCCATCTTACTAGTATTGAATCTTAGGCCTGTTTAAAGTTGGGTTACCTGTTTGAAGTTGGGGTTCGATTTTCTTCTTCATTTCGTCACTCTGAGATCTTGGGCGAATTTGAGTTCAATCTTCTTAATTTTACCCTAATATAGTCGAAGCTCTGGTGAAAGGATGTGAATCTATTACTCGGAATTCAAAATTGAACACGCCAAAACGTGGTGTCATAGACCAATCTTTAAAAAAAAAAAAATGTTAGGCCATATTTGATAGTATTTCTTTTTTATGGAACTAGGAATTGGTTTTCCGTTTTTCATATTTTTGCTTATTTGATAGGCAAAATTTTCTCGGCAAATGATTTTCCATCCAACCCCTTTTTGGGTCATTTTTCTTGGTTTTTTCTAGGCATCTTTTTTTTTTTTTTTGGCAATGGAAACAAATTTATCTCCAATTGTAACAAATTATATCACTTTCATAAATTTTTTTAATAAAAAATAAATCCAAATGAACATCAAAATGTCCAAAATTTCAATATTTTTCAGGTGAAAAATTATACCAATCAAACACAATAATTGATAATTTCCACTAAAATAAGTTTTGGGCAATTCAATACCCTGAAATTTATTTTCTTTCCACCCAAATTCCATTTTTGCAATTAAACAGACCCTTAATGTCAAACCTTATAAACAGAAAGGTATCAAGGTTAAATCTAGTGTATTTTCTCGTATAATTGTCAATTTGTACACGAGTCGTGATTTATTATAATTTTAAATTCGTGGAAAATAAAATCTTTTTGCCCTCATATTATCTTTGAGATCTCAATTCGATTACCATGAAAACAAGTGTCATTAAAAGTTAAAACTGCTTAAAAGTTATTTATATACCCATAGATTACAAGCTTCCCACTTAACAAAATTTTGTTGTCCAGCGAGTTGATAAGGAAGATGAGTATCAAATTTTGATTCTAATTATGTAGTTTCCTGATGTGATTGGACTTTTAACCTTTTCTAGTAGATAAATAATATAATAATAATTTTCTGAAAATCCTTACATAATTCTATGGTCTTATTCATTTCATAAATTAATAATTTGCTAAAATTACAAATGTAATTGACTATGATATTTTATTAAAATATGATCCTATTGTTACTTCTTTCTTGAAATTTAAATCTAATTGGATCTCATCTCTCATCTTTCTTATTGCATCTAGAAATTATTGAATTGAATTCTCGAATTGCAACACAATATTATCGTATTGTTGATGCTTTGAGTGCTTCCTTGCACGCAACAAGCCCAACAATTATCGTATCATCCTTAGCTTCGTCAATCGTTATTAACTATTTTATTATCATTGTGTTTGTTTATGTTAATAGTAAACACATGCATTATAACTTATATGTCAAATGAATGATATGTATAATGTTTTTGAATTATTTTTGAAAATAATTGAAGTAATTGATATTATTAAAGTAAAAAATAAAATTTTTATATAGTATTATGTATTAAAAAAAATTGATAACCACCATACACAGGAACATCTATAATCTAATTCATTATTGATCGAATGCGAAAAAAAATGGATCAAATAACTAAATATATAATGGTTAATAAAAGATAGATGATAAGAATATAACGAAAAAAAATTGAGGATTTAAGTGCGAAGTGAGCAAAAATTATAAATATTTATTGCAGTTATAATGTTGTATATTTAATAAAAATTTTAGAGGGAATATAATTACCCTAAACCTAGGTATTATGGGGATTCATATGCATTTGCCAATTAAAAAATGGTTAAATAAGAGTAAATGTAACATAAAATGAAATTTTATCAAATTATATGGTTCTCTGTGCATTAATTTTATTATACTAAATATATTATTTAGTCGTTGGGATATGTGTGAAACGACCATTTAAATACTGGAATATGGATGTTTTTATAATAAATTGATTTTTTTTTTCAATTTAATCGAAATTTAAGTTATACATAAAGAAAAGGGATTTTTTTTTTAATTTCATGTTGAATAAATTGAATTAATGTTATTAATTAATTATTAACAAAATTAAAATTGCCAAGGTGAACATATTGAATCTTTAGTTTTTTTTTTTTTGTACTTTTTTTGTGTGAAATAATTATTGTTTGATAGGAAATGGATTTAAGTGACTATTGTAAGATTAATAACTTAATGATGTTAGAAAAAAAACTTGATTCATGGAAAATTATATATATTTTCTATCACGTTTTATTTTGTATGTAACTAAAAGAATTATAAGAAATTTTAGTAAACATAAATTTAATGCCTAGGTGAACGGATTAATGCAAACTTTCATTTTTTTGTAAATTAATTTTCCTTTTATGAATTAACGTGTGTTTTTAGTAGAAAATGAATTTAAATTTACCATTATAGAATAATAACTAATGGATATTAAAAAAATAAAAGAAAACTTAGTACGTGAATTAATATTATTAATATATGTAAAGGTAAAATTGGTATTCAAAATTTTCTCCTTAATAGATCCTTTTTAAATATTTAAATATTGTAGATAAAGATTATTTTAATATTACTCACTCAATATATTATTAAATTAATGCAATTACAAGAATATTATTTAATGAGTTACGTAAGTACAAAGAAATTATTTTCTTGGATTAATTTAATGTATATCACTGGATTAGACAGCCAAAATATAATCATCGGATTAGATAGCCAAAATACACGACTTTTTAGTTGATTAATTGTATGTTCATTGAATTGTAAATTCATTCTATTAATTAATAAATTATTAATTTATCGATTAATTAAATATTTCTTTACTACTTTTTTTTTAACTATTATTTGCTATTAATTTTTCTTGTTTTCGAAACTTCTCGATTGTGTTTATATAGTCGGGTACTGTTAATGTTGTACCAACTGATCAGGAGAAGAATTAGGCATATATTGCTGAATTGTTTATTAATGAGAAGTCTCAAGTATTGGAGGATGATGATGATTATTATTATGATGATTTTGAGCATCCTGATGTTTGTCAATCTTTTATGTAGGATGCATCCAAGTCAGTATCTATTGAACGTAGCAACTCTTAGAAGGTGAAAAAGGGGAAAAAGACGAGGTTTTTGAAACAATAATTATCTTTAATATATTTTATGACATATTTATTTTATGGATAATTGCAGCAGCGCTATTAAATTATTTATTTAGTAGCAAACTTTACCCAAACCTTTAATTTGTATCACAAACGGTATCAAACCTTCAAAATGTCCGCAGCTGAAATCCAAATGGATGATTTATGTTAGTTTGACCGTTAATTGACCAAATAATTGAATTTGACAATAATGTTGACTGATTTTAAAAGGTTAAAATGATAATTTTACATTTTTAATAATAAAATAACCAAAATCAAGTAATTAAAATTAAAAACTCATTCCACATTCTTCTTCTCCACCAATCCCCACCCCAAATCTGCAAATTTGGGAAATCAATTTCTTCGAATCCTCGAATCCATGGCGTCAGAAACCTATTGCCCAACTATGTAAATCTACGTATGTCGGATTAGAGATTTGGACTTAACAACCGATCAGAAATGGAGTCCCTCGATAAAAATATGAATTTCCTATTGAAATGGATCGTCGAAGAGACTATCTTGATCAAAGAGGAGAAGAAGGGATAAGAGATTAAAAATGGCTTAAGGATTTTCTGGTTGACGTCTAAGCAAGTCTATGGTAAGGTCCATTTCTCGCTGCTAATTTGCGGGGGCGCTTGTGGCGATCGCTGCATCTTGTGTGTAGGTAGATTGTGATTGTCGGCATGGTAGAGGTTGATGGATTTTGATTCTTTTGATTGGGTTGGGTGAGGGAAGATGGAGGTAAGTGTGGGGGTGGGAAGAACATGAACTGTTTTGGATGAAGTTTTGAGTTTCTGATTTTATGGTCAATCAAGATGAAGTTTTCGGCTAAATACACAGACAGAGTTCCTTAGAGTCATTGCCATTGCAACATAGTGCACATTTGGTTATGGAGATTCCATTCTCGAGCTTGTTGAAGCATTCTCAAAGTTCCAAACCCAAATTTGTAGATTTGGGGTGGGGTAAGTGGAGAAGAAGAAGGTTGAATGATTTTTTAATTTTAATTATTTGATTTTGATTATTTTATTACTAAAAACTGTAAAATTATCATTTTAATATTTTTAAAATCAGTCAACATTATTGTTAAAGCCAATTATTTGGTCAACTAACGGTCAAACTAACAAAAACCATTCATTTGTACTTCAACTGCGGACATTTTGAAAGGCTGGGTATCGTTGGTGGCAAAAATGAAAGATTTGGTATCGTGGTTCGCACAAATAAAAGGTTTGGGTAAAGTTTGCAACTGAATGAAATGTTTGGTACCACTGCTGCAATTATCTCTTTATTTTACTATGTCAAATGAAAATTATGTTGAGCATAACTCGAACTAAAAGTCCAATCAAATGATCGTAGTTTGAAACAATTGTATGAGCTTGAATTCAAAGTTCAATTCAATCAAAGTTATTGTAAATCAATTGATGAAAAATTTGAGAATTGTTTGGCAATTATCCAATATAAAGTGCATGTTCTAGAGATGGCAAGGTGACGATCTGGTGCTCCTTTGGAGGTTGAGTTATGTGTTTTCTTGTATTCTTGTTTTTTAAGTTTTTATTATCTATTATTTGGAAGCTGCGTGTGAGGTATTTATTTAGTATAAATCCCATCACGTTAGATATGGGTCGAAGGTTCCTGTAATTCTCTAAATAGATTATTTAGTATTCTCGCTTTATTATGTTTTTCATAATTTTGTGACTTTTTTAATGTTTGTCACTATTTTTAAAGTTGTATGTGACTTTATTTTATTTGTTAAGATTGTTGATAAAACTAAAATTTAGGATGACAATGTACATATGCTGGTGGTGGTTGAGGCTGGAGGCTTTTGAAAGTGGATAATGAATAACCTGCACTAGCTTCTGCTCTTGACCTCAACCTGTTGATGACCGAAAATATTAGGGTGTCCACCTTGCTCATATTTAGACATTGAGCTCTCGTAGATTAAGGCCATGATGACAAAATTTACAGCAACCTGTGCTTAAAATTCAAGTCCAGGTCCTGAAATTTTAGGACCTTATGTTAACTTCAATTATGATTTTATGGGGCCCTATAAATATTTAAATATTATATAATAAATAATTAATTATTTTTATTAAATAAAAATAATTTAAAACTTTCAAATGTCTAAATTAAATTTACTATTCTAAATTTTTTTAATAGAAAATCAGAAATTATATTATTACAGTCAATCTATTTTAGAACTTCTTTTTCAATAGACATCACGATCAATCTATATAACATTTCATATGACATTGTTAACTAAATATAGGATTTTATCAACTTCATTCTGAGAAACTATTCTCGACAAATACAGTTGTAACTAGTATAGTCAATAGTATTCTAAAAGCAGTCTAGACACGTGGAAAACAACGGTCCATCATTTAAATATAGTCTATATTCCTCCTTTTGATCTTTTCAGATAAATAATTTCTCAACTTTCCAGCTCAAAAAGTAACGCTAGCCCATAATATCAGAATTTATGTCATACTTTAAAAATTCTTTGAACGTATTGCACCAACACTTCGAAAAATTATCATCTGCAATCTTTAATTTTTTTTTAGAATCAAACTAAAATCCAAAAATATTTTTATACTTTTTGAAATTGTTCAAACCTTAACTTGAATGTAGAAATAGCTCGATCAACATATATAAGAAATAATCAACTCTAAAAGATTCTTCAACTTAATATATTATCTCATCATTGAAATTTTCATCCAAGTGCCTTTTTCTATCAATAATATATTTTTCACGAAATATATGTTCAACTTTCATTTGAACAATAATTTTTATAGCAGTAATCTTTTCATATTCAAATTCAGTTTCTCGCTATTTTAAAAAATAAAATAAGTGGTTCTAAGTGACTAATGACAACATTAATAAACATATCACAACTTTTCAATATTTTGCTTACTCTATTAATAATAAATATATACTGTACCAGTTAATCACGACAAACAAGAACTCAAAATTCATAATGTGAGAAGATAAACTATATACACCCCTCTTAAATAATCAATATAAAATTCAAGTATTTTAAAAAAATATAATAATTCTCCAAAATATTTCTTGCCTTGATGTATCATTAAGAAATAAAATAATAATAATAATAATAAAAATCTTCTACTTTATAATTGGACTCACTAAGATATTTACATAATTAAGCTTTAAATACTTCCACAAATAAAGACTAAACTAACCTAAATATTAGCATGTATGCTAATTGGAAAATTGAATTGGCTTGACTAATTGCATTTGGAATTCATTTTATTTTTTATGAATTATATGAAATAATGTTTTTGGGGCCCTCGTGAAAGTGGGGCTTTAGGCGATCGTCTATCTCGCCTATAACTAGGCCGCCACTAAATTCAACCTCTGCATAAATCTCGGCATGTTATGTATCAGTTGGGCAATCCCTCATGTCTTTAGTATTCGAAGAAGTACAAATTTTAGATCACTGCAACTGAAAACGAATTGAGAAAATTAACCATTCACATGTTGACTGTCAATTCTCTCCAAGGGTATGTTATTAAAAAAACTCTGAATCAAGTCCAACCTCTTCTTAAGAACATGAAACTAAAACTACAGCAAAGCTATAGAAGTTAAAAAGGAAAACAATCACTTTGCAAAACCTTATTAAAAAGAGAGGAGTAATTTAATCTGAAAAGCCTAAGATTGATCAATCTCTTTTTCTATGTTTGCAGTTTTTAAATCTGCTTCAAAATTTCATAATTACCAAAAGGAAACCTGCTCCAATTTTAACAGAAAAAATATGTAACATATATGTTACCATCAAAGAACTAGTCATAGAATTTGTAGTACTGCAGTGAATAACATATATGTTACTGGTGCCAAGCAAAAAAGATGGATTTTGTGCTGGATTCTGAGATAGGTGATCAACTGGACAAGAATTGGAAGATCAAGGACTTAGCTTGCATTTACATTGGACTTAAGCTCACCAAATGAGAGAAACCAGGGACCAAACTTCAATAATTTAATAGATAAGATCGCAAGATCTAGGACTTATATTGCATTTACATTGGACTTAAGCTTACCAAATGAGAGAAACCAGGGACAAAACTTCAATAATTTAATAGATAAGGCCTGCGATCCCGAGGCATTGTTTGGCAAATGCAGATTGTAATTATGGTGTGCCATGTGATCACGCACAGATATTGACCACACACAGATATTGATCACACACAGATGTACCATGCGATTGCATGGTACAAAATCTGGGAAAAAAATTCCGTTTCTTGTTTGGTTTCGTCTAAGTGTAGGAAAGCAAATTGAGCAACGATTTACCTACTTTGAGCCTCCAACTTCGACATTTTTAATTAGACAACATGGAAAAGAAGGTTATGAAGATATTAAGGGCAAAATACATCAAGAGATTGAAGATTCAGGCTTGGGATTGAAGATTTAAAGGAAGAAATTGGATTTACGTCTATTTCCTGCAATTAGATATTTCGGGTGTTGAATTTTCAAATCTTTTATTGTATTTTCATCATTGAGATACTAGGCTAAACATATTGGTGTTGGAATGAAGATAAAACATTTTATTTTACCATTTTAATTCAAAGACCATTTCTTTAGTTGATTTGTATTATTGATCGGTATATTAATTATTCTAATGCTTGATCATTACTCATTTTAGTTTCAAGAGATTTGAAATAGGTCTTAAATGCACTATTCCAAGATAGTTGAACAACCTATATAAGAAATATATTCATCATTTCAATCATCATAAAAATAAACATATTATAATTAAACACACCCTAAACTATTTGCACGATTTTTTTTCATGATGCTAAAAACAAGTGTTCATATTCTTTGTAGTCATACAGAACACAAAATTTAAAATATTGAAATGTGTATATGACACCATTGATTACCCAATAAAAGATATTAATACATAACGTGTTTGCAAAAGAAACACAATAACAAGAAAACTATGTCATACTGCTAACATTATGTTTACCTCAGTATCTACATCACATAATACCACCAAATATATCAGCGTCAATCAGAATAGACACATGTAGTTGAAAATGATTAAAAAAAAAAAATTAGAAATTGAGAGCCAAACAGGTTTTTTCGTTTAAAAAGTGTTGTGGTTTGACCCAATTATAGTGGGTATTGAAGTCTAAATTGGAGTGGTCTTGAAGATATCAAAATTATGGACCGGAGGAAAAAGTCGTTGCATTTTCGCTAGCTGGATGCTCAAACAAGTCCGGTAGAAAACGACTCGAGACTTGGTCGCTTACCTAGCTCGGCCTTGTCGCCCGCCCGATCCAGGCCATTTTTCTTTTTTGACGGGCTTTTGGACTTTTACAACTTGTTCTTCTTGTTTATTTCATTATTATCATTATCACTCGATCCAAATTCATAACAATTGATATCAGAGCAATTCTTGTATCTTGTTTGTTCTATAACAAGTGGTATCAGAGTGATGTTGATTGTTTCCCATAGAGACAATGAAGTATGATATCCCATTGTTATATAGAAACACGAGATTTATCTTATAGCAAGTGAAGATGTGAGCGGTTTCAGTGCAGATAGATTTGGAGGAAGCCTTGCTTGGATTTGATAAGATACTTGCTACCTGGACCCATGATGAAAAGCAGCGTAAGGATCAGAAAGTCCAATCTCAAATTGATCTACATTTTTCAAATCAAATTCTTCAGGATGTTCTAAAGGAGAGAAGTGACGCTGCGTCGTGGTTGACTTCGGAGCAACTTGGTATAACAAAGAGCTTGGCCAGCAAGATACACTTGAAACAATTCTTTTATTCTCACCGAATGTCTGAAAATGCATCATTGGATGATCACTAACTATGTTCAAAGAAATCGTGGCCCATTTGGAGACACTGAAAGTTAAGTATGATGAAGAGGACTCAGTGTTGATGTTGTTTTGTTCTCTGCTGCCATTATATGTAACTTTTAGAGATACTATTCTCTATAGTCGAGATACTCTCACCCTGGAAGAAGTTTATGATGCTTTACTATCTAAGGANTGGATGATCACTTAACTATGTTCAAAGAAATCGTGGTCGATTTGGAGACGTTAGAAGTTAAGTATGACGAGAAAGACTTAGCGTTGATGTTGCCATGTTCTCTGCCGCCATCATATGTGACTTTTAGAGATACTATTCTCTATAGTCGAGATACTCTCATCGTTGAAGATGTCTATGATGCTTTACTATTTAAGATGATTTATCTTGTTGGAGGATCTAAAAATCATGCTGACGACTTGGTTGTGCATGGAAGAAATCAAGATAGGAATCTTGACAGAAATATGAGGGGTAGATCAAAATCTAGATATGCTGAGAAGACATATCATTATTGTAAGAAGAAGAGACATATTAGAGCAGATTGCTATGCCTTGAAGAATGAAAATAAACTTGCGGTGCTACTGAGAAAGGGAAGCAACCTGTTAATACAGTGAAGGCTGAAGTTGTGGAAGATGGGCAAAGTGAAGAAGAGCTTCTTGTGATTTCTGACATAGATTCCAAATCATATGAGGAATTGATTCTTGATTCGGCTTATACTTTTCATATGTGTCCCAACAGGTACTGGTTTTCAACATATGAAAGCGTTTCGAGAGGTGCAGTTATTATGGGAAACAACGTGCCTTGCAAAATTGTCGAAATTGGTATAGTCAGAATTAGAATGTTCGATGAGGACTATTAGAATACTTACAAATGTAAGACATGTTCCAGAACTGAAGTAGAATCTCGTACCTTTGAGCACACTTGAAGGTGAAGTTTTGAAGGTGAGCCGAAGTACTTTTGTTGCCATAAAGGGACATAAAACTTTATACAGTTGTATATTTTGAATGGTTCCACAGTAATTGAGGATGCATCAGTTTCTACTTTTTCTTTGACGGATGATGAAATTACGATTTTGGCATATACGGCTCGGGCATATGAGTGAGACGGCATGACAGAACTGAGTAGAAGGGGATTTCTTAATGGGTAGAAGACTAGCAAAATAAATTTTTGTGAGCATTGTATTTTTGGGAAACAGAAGAGAGTCATATTCATGAAAGGAAGACATAACACGAAGGGAACATTTGAATATTCAGATCTTTGGGGACCGGCTAGGGTACCATCAAAAGGAGGCCATTATTAATCGTTGACAGTGATTGATGGTTTCTTCAAGAAAATCTGGGTATTCTTCTTGAAACAGAATAGTGATGTGTTTGGGACCTCTAAAAAATGAAAAATATTGGTAGAAAAGCAGACTGGAAAGCAGGTGAAACGTCTACGCACATATATTGGGTTGGAGTTTTGTTCAAATGAATTTAATAGCTTCTGCAGGGCTGAGGCATCTTGAGACACTTGATAGTGCATGAAACTCTTCAACAGAATTGTGTGGCAGAATAGATGAATAGAACTTTGATGAAAAATGTTCGTTATATGCTTTCAAATTCTAGGTTGCCTAAGACTTTTTGAGCCGAAGCTGCTACTATAACTTATTTTCTGATTAATCTCTTACCCTCAGCTGTCATTGATAAAAAGACACCATAAGATGTATATCTAGTAAACCTTCTTGTTATTCTAATTTGATGCTACTACTACAGCTTGTTTTCTGATTAATCGCTCACCCTCAATTGCCATTGATAAAAAGACACCAGAAGAGGTATGGACTGGTAAACCTTCTTGTTATTCTAATTTGAAGATTTTTGGGTGTCCTACTTATACTCATGGGATAATGAAAAGTTGGAGTTTAGGTCTAGAAAATGCATCTTTCCTGGGTATAAATCATGTGTGAATGTGTATAAATTATGGTGTCCTAAGACAAGAAATGTGGTTGTCAGTAAGGATGTGGTATTTGATGAACTTGATATGGTTCGTGGTTCACCTCTTGGGATTTTGATAAAATCGTGGAGTAAATCATTTAAATCAAGCGAAGTCGGACATTGGTTCAGATTTTAGGTGTTGACTTTATAGATGTGTTCTTACCAGTTATGAAATATAGTTCCATCTAGGCTTTACTTAGAGTAGCGGCTAAGAATGACTTGGAGCTTGAGCAGATGGACTTCGAGACATCATTCTTACATGGAGAACTTGAGAAGAGCATCTACATGCAACAACTAGAGGGGTTCACGGTCTCTGGGAAAGAAGATTGTGTGTGCTTGTTGAAGAAGTCCTTGTATGGACTAAAGCAGTCACCGAGGCGGTGGTATAAGAGGTTTGATACATTTATGATTACTCATGGTTTCTTCAGATGCAATTATGACAGTTTTTATACTTCAGAAAGGAAGATAGTGGATCGACTACATTTTTTTTTATTATATGTTGATGATATACTCATATCAGTCAAAGATAAAGTAGATGTCAGAAAAGTAAAGTTTCAACTCAACAAGGAGTTTGATATGAAGGATTTGGATGCAACAAAGAAAATTCTTGGTATGGAAATCTTGAGGGATAGAAATGTTGGCAGATTGTATTCAAATCAAAAGGAGTACATTGAGAAGGTGTTTAAAAGATTCAATATGGTGAATGCGAAAGTTGTTAGTACTCCCTTGATTGCTCATTTTAAATTATTATCTAACTTGTGTCCTTTGTCAGATGAAGACATTGATTACATGTCTAGTGTTCCTTATTCCAGTGCAGTTGGTTCGCTTGTGTATCTATGGTTTGTACAATACCTGATTTGGTACATGCAGTTAGCAGATGCATGGCAAATCCTGACAACGAACATTGGAAAAGAGTGCAGTGGATCTTCATATACTTAATTGGCTCTTCTAATGCTTGTTTGCATTTTTTGTAGAAATTCAGATGGAGTTATGGGTATGTGGATTCAGATTATGCAAGAGATCTTGATAAGAGGAGATCACTTACAGGTATGTGTTTACAATTGGAGGCCGTGCTATCAACTAGAAAGCTACTTTGCAAAATATACTAAATATGTCTACAACAGAAGTAGAATATAGACCCTTACAGAGGAATGTAAGGAGGCTATATGATTGAGATGATTGATTGGTCAAATCAGTGAAGACTGGCAGATGTTTACAGTATTATGTTATAGTCAGAGTACAATTTCCTTGACTAAGGGTCGGATGTTTTATGAGAGGACTAAGCACATGATGTGAGGTATCATTTTGTACGTCATGTGATTGTTCATGGTGATATTGTAGTGAGCAATGTTGATATCAAGGATAATCCTGCTGATATGAGATAAAACCACTTCCTATTACATAATCCTGCTGATATGAGATAAAACCACTTCCTATTACTAAGTTTGAACATTACTTGAACTTAATAGACGTTTGTCATTGGTTTAGTCCATTGTGACTTGTTTGGAAGATGGGGAGTACTGTTTATTGATAAAGTCGTGACTTGGAATTCCTTGAGTTGAAATTTGGTTCAAGGTGGAGATTTGTTGTGGTTTAACTCTAATTCTAGTGGGTATTGGAGTATAAAATGGAGTGATTTTGAAGATATAAAAATTATGGACCGAAGGAAAAAGTCGTCGCATTTTCGGCTCGAGCAAGCATGGTAGAAAACAACTCGAGACTTGGTTGCTCGACTGTCGCTACCCTATTGCTCGAGCAACGGGGTTGTCGCTGGCCTATCGCTTGAGCGGCTGGATTATCCGGCCCAGACCAGATTTCCTTTTTTGACGCGATTTTGGACTCCTTTTTTTCTATAACTTATTCTCTAAAGTTTATATATATAATACGTGGCATGACTTGTATAAAAACACGACATAACACAATAGAGAGAGATTCATACAATATCTTGAGAGTTTTAGATGAGATCTTGTAAACACAATTGCTATTGATTATAGTGGATTTCTCCTCCTCTATCTGTGATTTTTTCCCGTATTGAATTTTCACGTAAATCTTGGTATTTATTTTCTTCTTGTTTATTTCATTATTGTCATTATCACTCGATCCAGATTCATATCAATTGGTATCAAAGCAATTCTGGTTTCTTGTTTGTTCCATAACAAAAAATTTAGTTTCAATCATGAAAATTAATAAAAATTGTGAATCGCATGAAATTTATAATCGAAAATGAATTTAAAAAAGGGGGGACCAAGAAAATATTTTTCAGAGAGTTTTTCCCGTTTTTCTATCATATCCGTTTCTTTTTATTAAACTTTCCATCATATAAAATCTGTTGTATTTCTATAGTCAGCAGAAGGCAATGAGGTGTGAATGACATCACAGTGTCGTCACTCTAAGGCAAAAACTAAGTTTGAAGCTTAATCTTTGGTGTGTATTTTTCTGATTCCAAAAGTCAAAACCTAAACGCTGTTTAAATTAAGAGTTAGCTATAGGCTAACACCTTCAATCACAGCCGTTAGTGCCCCATATATTTTGCAATATTTTTCACATTATTTACATTAATTAACAATTATTCATCTCAAAAAATTAATTTAGGACGTGTTCGAGAGGGATTAAAATCAGATTAAAATTGAAAAACTAGCCGTTATTGTTGACTTTTATGAGATGAGGAGAATCCACAACGGCCATATTTTCAATTTTAATTGGCTTTTAATCTGTACCGAACAGGNTAAACGCTGTTTAAATTAAGAGTTAGCTATAGGCTAACACCTTCAATCACAGCCGTTAGTGCCCCATATATTTTGCAATATTTTTCACATTATTTACATTAATTAACAATTATTCATCTCAAAAAATTAATTTAGGACGTGTTCGAGAGGGATTAAAATCAGATTAAAATTGAAAAATTAGCTGTTATTGTTGACTTTTATGAGATGAGGAGAATCCACAACGACCATATTTTCAATTTTAATTGGCTTTTAATCTGTACCGAACAGGGTTAGTATTTGTGTTCCAGCAAGATTCAATTACAATGTAAATAGGTTCACGACAATCTATTTTTTGTCTTGAATTTTTTACAAAGTGAGGAAATGAACTCGTGTTTGATTATGACTTTTAAATGAGAGCACATAATTTCCATGTTATTTTGTGCGAAGAGATCAATTAATGAAAGTTGAACTTAAAAATTAAACTGATAATGCAAATTCTTGTCAATTTATTGATATGTTTGACAAACTCCAACCAGATTAAATGTGGATAACCTAATTTTTTAAAGCTAGAACAAAAGTTTGATTTGGTTTATCCTAGTGAAATATATTCATTTGTCATAATTACGAACGGAGAACTATTCCAAGAAATTACTTGTATAAATCTTGACTCGGAAATATTATCCAAATCCAAAATGAGTTGGACAGCATCCTATATTCAAATCCCAACAATTTTTGTCTCCTCTTCTAGCACAAAATTTTCTTCCCATTGTTTAATATGTTAATCAATTAACGGAATCATCCCTTATTAACAAATAATCCCACCAGTCTTTCCGTGCAATTTCCTTCTACCGCAAGAAACTGTCAACCCCCACCCACCCCACCTCCTGTTTTTCTATATAGCTTCTTCATTTTCTCAGTTATTTCTCTTTCTCATTTGCATTTGAAATCGCTGTCAAGAAATTCTTCCGGATAATTTTCTTGTTAATATTTTCTGGTTATAGAGCTAGGTGTTTTGATTAATAAGCTAAAATGGAAGGAGGGCCTTCATCTGTTGTAAATGAAGAAGATGATTATATGGACTTGCCTCCAGGTTTCAGATTCCATCCAACGGATGAGGAGGTTATTATTCATTATCTTATAAAGAAGGTTATGGACAGGCGATTTACAGCAAGAGCTATAGGAGAAGCTGATCTGAATAAGTGTGAACCCTGGGATTTACCAAGTAAACTCTTTCTCTCTCCTTTTGCTTAATGAACTATTTTCTTCTCAAGGGATTTCTCTATTTCATTTTTGGCTAGTTGTTTATGGAATAAGAATACATCAAAAACTAAGCGATGATTTAACGTGAAACTGTAGGTTTTAATCGACTTATTTTTAATAAACTTGAGATCGTCTACGTAATTAATCCATCTTAGTCATTCCATTGTTATTTTGGTCCCCAAAACGGAATAAAAAGCGTTTTACAATCCGTCAAATCTATGCATCACTGACAATAAATTTGCTTCTTGATTTAATTCCTTAAAGATCAGATAGAAAGAAAGCAAATAAATTGCATGTATTGACATTAAGCACTATAGATGTCTATTTATATCAGTTATTAATGTTTTCTTGAAAAGATGAACAAATCACCAGCAAAAAAGATTAACATAGTCGACCTTAAATTTATAAATTTATTGAGAACAACCTTTGCGATATTAATTTGCAGATATTTCAATATCAATATAATTAATTATGCAGAGAAGGCAAAGATGGGGGAAAAAGAACGCTTCTTCTTTTGCCGGAGGGATAGGAAATATCCCACTGGAATGCGAACAAATCGAGCAACAGAATCTGGATACTGGAAGGCAACTGGAAAAGATAAGGAAATATACTACAAGCAGGGAAGGAACTGTCTCGTTGGGATGAAAAAGACACTTGTTTTCTACAAAGGGAGAGCTCCTAAAGGAGAGAAATCCAATTGGGTTATGCATGAATATCGACTTGAGGGCAATTTCTCCCACTACAACTTTTCTAGGGCTGCAAAGGTGATTGAATACTTCCCTTAATTTATCCTTTTTATTTCACCTTTTCTATTGCTTGAGTACTGTGAAAGATGGATTGAACAATGTATTGGATTGTATGAAAAAAGAGAATCTAAACTCTTACTTATTGTATTGTTTAGTCATGTCTGCTAAACATGAATTTCTTCTTTTGCCATTCTGGAACATAAAATGATTAAATTTTTCTTAGTTTTAACATGATTTTTTTTTTTTTTTGTCAGGAGGAATGGGTTATTTGTAGAGTTTTCCACAAGAGTACAGGAATGAGGAGAATTCCAGGTGCAGAACTATCAAGAGTGGACTCTTTTAACGTAGACCATCTCTTAGATAGCCCTACACTACCACCTTCAACAGACATGTCTTATAATCCCACTGCATACAGAGCTAGCTCAAGCTTTAAAACTGATCAGGAGCCTGAATTCGAAGGGAAAATTTCCTCGTCGAGATTAATACAAATGCAAGATGATCATAAATCCTTCCTTTTGCCTTCACATAATTTGAATAATTTCAATTCTACCTATCCTGATCCAATTTCCTATTCCCATAGTGTTCCTGTTAACTCAATGTTTTCCTACCAAGATGGGATCGGTTCAACGTCTAGTTATGGTTCAATCTTCCCCTTCAAAGGCGCTGAACAGGTTAATTTAAATATTTTGATGGCACCTGATCATAGGATGTCAGAACTCGAAAAGAAGTGCAAACCGGAAGGTAACAATTCTTGGATAAGTCATTCTCGAGATACTGGATTGAGTACTGATATTGCCACTGAGGGAGATATTGAAAGCAAGAAACCATTTGAAGACCTTGTTGGTCTTTCATTCAGTCCTGATATTTCAGATTTTGATTCATTGTGGAGACAATGAATTAAGTACAGAACTAATCTGTGCTCTGATATTTCAGATTGCTAACATTGTGGCTTGTATATATTGTGATTGTTCATTTTTTAGTGGTTAATTAGTTGTTCAGAATTTGATCGTGTACTGATTGATGGAATTTTTATATATGAGTTGATTGTTGTAGTTACATTTGAAACTCGTTTAGCTGAATTAACTAAAGAATAATGACAATTCGGGTTAATCTAACGGGTTGTCTATCAGTTCGTTTAATTTTTTGCGGAATGTTTAATTTCTTTTATATATGCAGGAACTAAACGTTGTTCTGTGTTACAGAAACATATATCGGGTTTGAAGCTCTTATCGTATCAGAGAATATTGAGTTTCCTAACGTCGTTCTGTGTTACAGAAACTAATACATGCTTCCATTTCTGTATTTTTTAGTTTGTGCTCTTCATCATTTACCAGGTTTAGTATGGAGAATTTCCTAGTATTCGATGGTAATAAAAAAGGAAAAGAAATTATAGAGTCCATCTTGACTTACCAAACAGATTCGGTGGTGTTCTTCAATACGTTAATTAACTCTTAAATACTTGGCAAATAAAAATAACTTCCTGATTTGCTGATTAAAATGCATGTACTATCACACTATTAAGAAGAGAGGTGCTTTGCTTAGAATTCAAAGTTCAGACACTCATGTCTTATTCCCTCAAGAAGGGAGAGCAACCTCACATCCCAAAAACAACAGAGAAATGTACAAATTAATGCACTTCATTATAAAATTACATATTGGACATATTTGATAAGGTTAATGGAACAAAATTCAAAGCTCAAAATCTTGTTTATTTTACTGCGTGTCAAACGCGCAAACATGCTCCTTGTGCGGAATCATGACACAATTTGACAAATTAAAAACCATTAGATTCATTAAACCAAAAACATGAAGTGTAATAGTAGGTATCTAACGTTTAACTTATTAGTTTTCTAAGATTTCCACTCCATAATTTAAATATATCCACCAATCATTTGGGAAAAAAGGTTTATATGCTGGAATATTCGATTTCGTCCTTTATGGATCTGTAATTGGCTCCTTCTCCCGAGTTCTTCTCCTATTATTCTGCTTGTACTCCAGGCTCCAGCAGTATAAGTTGACTTATCTTCTCCAGAAATTTCAAAATTTCCAGAAATAAACTGTCGTGTCCAGTTTTGCCAGCAACAGTGACGTAAGTCATATCCTCTCCTAGAGAGAGAGAGAGAGAGAGAGAGAGACTTAATTTGCTAGAGGCAATATGTTTACCATTTTCCATTCAAAGCTAAGCTTCTAGTTGGTTTAAAGCTTGCACGTATGGTAACCGGATTATTTAATGCTTCATCAAGCAGTGACACGAAAATAATATTCTGAATCAAGATTCCCAGTTTTTTCTGCATGAAACCACGGAGATTAAACTAATTGACACGCTAGATTTAGATGACGCATGCCTTTCGCTATTATCAGATTAATATATTTATTCATTCATTCTTGTGAAAGTTGCATTTTTGGTTCCACAAGTTAAAGTCTATTCATATTTCGTGTTCTGCAGGTTTAAGTATTTTTCACATTGTTACTCCTGTCCGTTTCACCTTGTACAAATTTGGTAAAATTAACTACTGGAACAAGCAGCTTCGATGATGGAAATTTTGCTAAAAACACATAGTTAAGAGCAATGGATTCATTATGAATTAGTTTTATTTTATTTTTATGAAAAC